>CAUYPK010016610.1:0-17969 GCA_963574355.1 Loris lydekkerianus | reverse complement strand
AGAGGCTGGTGCTAAGAACACCTGGAAAGGGGGTGATGTTTATCTCAAATGCCTTTTCATCTGCCCAGGAACTCTGGGGCTGGATGTCCTCAGGGTACCAGCCTTCCTCGACACTCCTCACACAGAGGGGGCTGTGTTTTGTCCAACCTCCCTCATACCTCCTGGTGGTAACTGGCGCTGGGCCCTCCTAGTCCATATCTTGACCCAGATTTGGCAACGCTCTGCTGTTCAAGCACACACTGGCTCCTGTGACATTCTCCCCAGGCTTAGGAGGTAGATATGGAGTAGGAGGCAGAAGCTTAAGCAGCTTGCCCAAGATCACAGGTCTACAAATAGGGAGCTGGGATTTTAACTCATGCAGTCTAACTCCAGGGTCTGGGTCTTTGCCTGAAATCCTCCAGCCTCTAGGGCTCACCCTTCCTTCAACAAACAAATAAAATGCCTCAAGCCCATCTCCCACATCCTGTGGGAAGTCCAGCAGCCTCCCCAGCATTTCTGAGCAATCCAGGGAGGTAGAGGTTGGGTTATATTCTCATGGTTATTCCTAGTTAAGTTTTTTTTTTTTTTTTTTTTAGACAGAGTCTTGCTCTATCATCATCATAGCTCAATAGCTCACAGCAATCTCAAACTCTTGGGCTCAATCCATCCTCTGGCTTCAGCCTTCCTGGTAACTGAGACTACAGGTGCTCGCCACAACATCTGGCTAAATTTTCTATTTTTAGTAGAGATTGGGGTGGGGGTGGCCTCATTCTTGCTCATGCTGATCTCAAACTCCTGAGTTCAAGCAATCCTTGGCCTCCCAGAATTCTAGGATTACAGGTAAGAGCCACTGAGCCTGGCCCCGTTTAAGTTTTTGATCCCTTTATATCCTGTTGCCTCTGGCATCTGCTGTCCTCTCTCCCCTTCCCTCACCCAATGCAAGAGCATTCTGCCTCCTCCTTTGTTCCCCCAAGAGCACCTCAACCAGGCTGGCATGTACAACTTTTCTTAAGGATTAGAGGTGTTTGCAATAACAAAGAGTTGCCATCCATAGCCGTACTCAGGAAAAAGTGGGAAATTCAGAAGGGGACCTCACTCTTCTGGAGGCCCACCCCTACATTACAAGGGTGGGGCGAGAGTACAAATGGAGACCCCAACCCTCACCTTCTCCTCCATTCTCTTCCTAACACTAGCTCCAGCCGGCAATGAGAGACCTCATGTGTGAACACTTTGGCCCACGTTTAAACTCTGGGCTGCCCCCTTGGAAGGGGCCCATGTAGGATCCAGTAATCCCAGGGTCCTGAACGAGGGGAGAGGCTGAGGTAGACACACCCACTGGGCCCACGCTGTGCTGCTGGATAGCACAGGCTCTTGAGAGCCAACTCTGTATGTCTATCTAACCCCACTTTTAATGACATCACACTGGTAGCTTGACATCAGCATTAGTGGGAATATGGGAATATTTACATTACAGAAATTGGCAAACACTACAAATCTGATTTTTTCTTGTGGAGAGTTGGTTTACCAGTGCCCCATGGATGCCTCACCCCATGCACAGAGGCACAGCCTGAGAAACGTTCTCAGATTTTGCTACATATGTGTAGTAGAATCACCTGAAAGCTCTGGCAGTTGGAAAATTGGCGTTTTTAAGTCTCCCAGGAAATTTCAATGCATAGTCACAGTTGCAGAGCAGCGCTTTACAACATCTCTTCTCAAAATCTAGTGTGCATATAAATTGCCAGGGGAGCGTTTAAATGACAGATTCTGGTTTTGTAAGGCTAGGGGTGAGGCCTGGGATTCTGTATTTCTTTCTTTTTTTGGAGTCTCACTCTGTCACCCTCGGTAGAATACTGTGGCATCACAGCAACCTCCAACTCTTGGGTTCAAGCAATCCTCCTGCCTCAGCCTCTGGAGTAGCTGGGACTCTAGGTGCCTGCCACAATACCCAGCCAATTTTTGTATTTTTAGTAGAGATGGGGGGAGGGGATCTTACTTTTCAGGCTGGTCTCAAACTCCTGACCCAAGCAATCCACCTGCCTCTGCCTCCCAGAGAGCTAGGATTACAGGTGTCAGCCACCGCACCTGGCTGATTCTGCAGTTCTTACCAACTCTCAGGTGTTACTGATGTTGCTGATCTGTGGGCCACAATCTGAGCAGTACGGGCCTATAGTGAGTGAGACCCAAAGGTGGTAGTGTTTGCTGTTCTGAAGATGCTTGGCTGTGCCAGTCATGGGGAATTTCTCACTGGAGTTATCTTTAATTTATCCTAAGCCCTGGCCTCAGGCATTTTTTGAAGCCTACTCTGACTCCCTTTACTTTACCTAGGTCATGGGACACCAGGGTCCCGTGAAGGCTGGGGAAAATCCCCAAATGCCTGTGAATTGCTCATCATACATTTCACTTTCAGTTCTTTCCAGACTGCACCAGGCTATGGGCTGTGTGGCAGGCAGGCTCGCCTTTCATAACCAAACTGGTGTTTTCCGAATCAATCATTTTCCTCTGCTTCCCCTGCCCAATTACCCTACACCTCTGGAATTTGGATCCACAACTACAGTGATTTATTTTTTGTATCAATTGTTTTCCTTTCTTGTTTACACCGGCAAAGCCTGAGCCTTAGTGCTGAAGGCCCATTTGGGAGGGTGAACAAGCAGCCCACGTGGGATGGGATGTGCAGAAGAGGTCCAGACCCTGGGAGCTACTGACTGATCCTTTAGTCACATAGGCTGAGAGTCAAAAAGAGCAAAGAAAAACATAGGGCTCCTCTCAGAACTAAATGATAGTGAATCTTTTAGTGCTGTGTAAAAGTGTAGCTATAGATTAATGAAACTATCCCTAATTCTTCCTACAGAGTGCGGGTTCAGTCACCACAAGCAAATCTTTATTGCTTAAAGTCTTGAGTGAAGACACCTCCCCTGTGTTTATATTGACAGATACCAGGACAGAGGTGATGCAACCTGATGCCAGGGTCAAGGTTCTGATGCTCTCAGTGGCCTTGCTGAGGTGGCAGCACTGCACGCGATTCTGTCGCAGTGAGGAGTGCTTCTGTCAGAGTCACATTCTAAGACCAGTCCCTGCTCTGCTCACTCAGGACTGGCCTGTCCAGGAGAGATTTGTTTGGGGATGTCGCTCATAGTGATAGGAAGTTAGGTCCAACCTAAGTTGTCTGGGTGTCCCCCAACTTCCTGCAACTCACAGAGTTGTGTTTCACAGGCTGTGTGTTATGGACAGGGTGACCCTTGCTTATGGGCCTGTTGGGATATCCACTGAGCAGGGGTTTCCTGCCTGGCATATTACCCTCGGGCCCCACTTCAGTCAGGTGGTGCAGCCACCCATTTTCCTGTGCAAAGACATGGTACTCACAGGACAAGCAGGAAAGCCCTAAGTGGCTACAGTCCCCAACTCATTTCCTGTAGGAATTTTTTTGTTAATTGTCCAGGCTGGAGTGCAATGGTGAGATCATAGCTTACCACAACCTTGAACTTCCTGGGCTCAAGTGATCCTCCTGTCTCCAGCATCAGAGTAGTGGGACTATTTGCATATGCCATTATGCCTAGCTAATTTTTATTATTTTCTGTGAAGTTGGTGATCTTACTATATTGTCCGGGCTAGTCTCAAATTCCTGGCCTGAAGTGAATCTGCTGCCTCAGCCTGCCACAGTGCTGGGATTACAGGCATGAGCTACTGTACCCAGCATCCTATAGGATTTTTGAAATGCCCCTCAGCCACCCTGAACCCCGAATTCCTGTTCCCACTGAATGTGGGCGATGCTCATTTCCCCCTTCCCCACCTCTCTGTTCCCCTCATTTTCCCTATTTGCCCAAAGGGTCACTATCACAACTCTGTTGCACATAATGGATTTTAGCTGAAGGTTTAGGGACAATACAGGGGTGTTACAGACTTGGCAGACTGAGTAAACAAATTGAAATTGACCACAAGACAGTCTAAGCTTCACTGGCCACATCTGCTGTGGTTAATATCTCACTGGTCACCTTTCTTCTTAGGGTCCCTGGAGCTCAGTGGCGTCCTCTCTCTCCAGAGACCTCTTCTCTACTCCTTTCAGGGCCCTAGACCTGTGTCTCAGCACCACAGGTGCAAAAATCTTGCAACTTTATCAGACAGCACCAGCTCATCCCTTTCTTTCATGGCTATTGGTAGAGATCTCATCTTTCGCAGGCAATCATATCCCATCAAGGTCATTCCATAAGCAGCCCTTTGCCACTGAGATCAATACTATTTCCTAAGTAACAAAGAAAGCCATCATTTTATCTTTTTGGAATTATTTTTTTTCTTTCTGTTAACATCAGAAATTTTAGGAATATTAAAAAATTAAGAGGAAGGAAGGGGAGGGTGAGGGATGGGGAGGGGGTGGGAGGGATACTAGGGGGACCACAACCATGGAGCACATTGCAAGTGCAAGTTGGTTCTATCATGTGTAGAACACAAATGTCCTAATGCTATGATTGGGTAAATGAGATGAAAGCTATGCTGATTAGTATGATGTAAGCAATCCAATTTGTTCAAATAATTAACACACTGAAATGGGCATAAATGTATTTATGATCTATGTACAAAAGACTTAATAAAAAAAGAAAAAAAATTAAGAAATAGGCTGGGTGTGGTGGCTCACAACTATAATTCTAGCATTCTGGGAGGCTGAGGTGGGAGGATAGCTTGAACTCAGAAGTTTGCTCAGCCTGAGCAAGAGCAAGACCCAGTCTCTACTAAAAACAGAAAAACTAGCTGGGTTTTGTGGCAGGTGCCTATAGTCCCAGCTACTTGGAAGACTGAAGCAAGAAGATCTCTTGAACCCAAGGGTTTGAGGTTGCTGTGAGCTGTGATGCCATGGCACTTTACTGACAGCAACAGAGTGAGATTCTGTCTCAAAAAAGAAAAAAATTAAAAAATGGTTTGGTAGTTTCTCAAAAAGTTAAACACAGAATTATCATATGATTCAGCAATACCCCCTTTGGGTATATAGACAAAAGAATCGGAAGAAGAGACTTGAACACATATTTGTACACCCATATTTATAGCAGCACTGTTCATAATAGCTGAAAGATGGAAACAGCCCAGATGTCCATAGATGGAGGAACAATGGGATATCATTCAGCCTTGAAAAAGGAATAAAGTTATGCCTGCTGCAACAAGGATGAACCTAGAAGGCATTATGCTAAGTGAAATAAGCCAGACACAAAAGGACATATGTTTGTATGATTCCAGTTACATGGGATACCTGGAGCAGTCAAATTCCTAAAGATGGGAAATGGAATAGAGATTTTCAGGGGCTGGAGGAGAGGAAAATGGGAGTTTCAGGTTTTTTCTTGTTTTTTTTTTTTTTTTGTTTGTTTGTTTTTTGTGAGACAGAGTCTCACTGTGTTGCCCTTTGTAGAGTGCTGTGTTGTCACAGCTCACAGCAACCTCAAACTCTTGGGCTTAAGTGATTCTTTTGTCTCAGTCTCCCAAATAGCTGGGACTATAGGTGCCCACAGTAACGCCTGGCTGTTTTTTGTTGCAGTTGTCCTTGTCGTTTAGCTGGCCTGGGCCAGGTTTGAACCCTTGGTGTATGTGGCTGGCGCTGTAATCACTGTGCTATGGGCACTGAGCCAGGGAGTTTCAGTTTGGAATGATGAATTTCTGAAGATGGATAGTGGTCATGGTTGTACAACATTGTGGATGTACTTAACGCTATTGAATTGTACACTTGGAAATGATTAAAATGGTAAATTTTATGTTACGTATATTTGATCACAGTTAAAACAAAAACCCAAAATAGGAGCTTTGGCTCTTTTTATTTTCTACACCCTCAGGCAAGACCCTTCTCCCTACATGTCCCTGGAGAGCCCTAGAGGGGACAGGTGAGGGTGAGGGTTGTGACAGCACAGCTGTGCCTCTGAAGCAGGAGGGGTTGTTTTTGAGATTCTGCTTCTCTTTGGGATCCAGCACCAACACTCAGCTCACAGGTAAACCCTCCCAAATGTTTTGCTATTTTCAGTTTTCAACTATCTTTTGATCGTCTGTGTAGAAGCCAGTTTCCTCCCTGGAATTAATATTCACAACAAGCAGCAAGTGATTAATTTAACCAATTGAAATTTATTGTGCATTTGCCTTAATGCAAAGCCAGATTCTGCTGGGTGTTTATTTTTCACTGTTGATGTGTTGCACACAGCAGCCCCTCAGCATCTGAATTTAAAGCATACCCGTCTACAGGGTTCCTGCTGCCCTTCTCCGCTCTCCTGACCTCTGAAATCTAGAGATCTCTGGGTCCCACACCATGTCTCAGAAAAGATAATTCTTGATAGCTGGTGTGTGAGAATAGTGGGGAACCCAGAGGCAGTTTAAGATTCGGGTTTCATGCCTAGCTTATGGAGCTGGTGATTCAGTTCATTTAAGGGGGCTTCAGTCAATAAATTCTGAATCTAACTCATAAGCACATACACAGAAACAAACCAAAGAGTCTGAGCATGTCTCTCGCCTGAGCATGAAACACTCGCTGTGTTCAGCCGCGTTCAGGGCTGCACAGGTGCCAGCGGGCATCACGTGGCTTCTCCAGCCCCTGGCCCTCTCTTCCGTCCTCACCTCACTTCACCTCACCCCACTCCCCCACCCTACAAAGGGACTGTCTGGAGAGGACTCTAACTGCTGGCGCCTAACAAGGCAGAACAAAGGCTCGTGTGCTCATAGAGTTCCATTTGGAGTGCATGACAATTTCAGAGCACAAATGGAAAAAGAAAAAAAGAAGGTTTGAAATCTATAGCTGGCTTTTATCAAACCAGAACTTGTAGCTCTCGGCTGACAGTCAGCCAGTAGCTAAAGCCCACGAGGGATGGTTCTTACTCGCAGCTTCTGGCTGGCTATTAGCTACCAGCAGCCTTCTGACCCTTTTTCTAGGGAAGTAACAGCTGGCAGCTGACAAAGGCGCTGGCAGAGTGGGTAACGTTCGCTTCTCTGGGAACGGATATAAGATTGGCAGGAAATAAGGCATTTAAAATATGATGATTATAAGCATTTTCACTTGCTTTTTTTTTTTTTTTTTTAATGCTTTTGGATTCTGGCTCTGATTTCTAAAATGTATTATGTGCTAAGGAGCTTTCATGGCATTTTTTTTTTTTTTAAAGTAGATGTCCCAGCTCTTTCCCTGTCACTAACAACAACCCAGAGAAAAGTGCTTTTTATGATTGTTTTCTGCTTAGCTCTCTTTAAAACAATTCTTTATAACAAAGATCGTGGACTAATAGCCATGAGATTACATGTGCTTACCCTGTGATGCTGCCTAATTAATGCTGTCCCTCGACTCCCTCAGCTTCCTTGGCTTCCTGGGGCCTGTCAGGAAGGGCCTTCTGCGGGGCTGCAGCGGTTGGGGAGAGGGAATTTGGGATGAAGTGAAGTTTAGATGGATTAACTAGCAGTAGATTGGATAAAGAACAGCTTAGCCTAATTTCTTTCTTCTAGGTACCTCCCATTCTTCTATTTTTCTCTCAGTAAGGGCAGAGGTGGGGTCCTAGCAAGGAGCTAGTGCTTGCGAGGGGAGTAACCACCCCTGGGAGGGTGAAAGGACACATTTTGCTTGTGCCGCACTTCAGCCCCTTGGCAGGACATAGCACTTTGGGGCTGTAGCCGTGACAATACCTGCCATACTGCTGTTTTTGGCTTTTAACAGTATTACAATCTGCTTATTATAATGGTTGGCTTCTATCAAAGGTTTAAAAAAATGTATAGATGTTCAAGGTAAAGTTTGTCCAAAGGGCACCAGACAGATGACCAGAAGGTTCTGACCCTAACTGACCAGCAGGACAGAGAAAGACTGGACTGCATTGAAGAAGTGTGTTTCTATAACAGGCTTAAAGGGCACATCTATATGCATTTTGACTTAGTGAACAGTATTTTCAGAATACTGAATTCTGTTACTTGTGTTCTTGCCCAAGGAGACTATGAGTCAATGTTGAGAGGAAAGCTTATTTTTCAAGATGGACTGTGCATGTAGGTTTCTCCCATTCCCTTCCAAGGATGCAATAGAGGATAGTAAAGACATTTTAAAAAGATGTAAACCCCCAACGTGAACATAATTGAGAAATAGGAAATTGGTGGACTGTGGAAAAAGGAAGGTAAGAGAGAGGACAGTTGATTTTCTAAATAGGTCCTCCTGTACCATTTATTTTTTTAATCATGTAGATGTATTTCTTTGACATAAAATATTTCTTTTAAGCTGGAAGAGACCTTTGTTGCCTTGTTCCTACTCCAGTTTTTAATTAAGACAACACTTACTGCAACCTAAGAGATGAGCTACAGTCCTATTTTTAACCACCTCTGGAGAAAGGCAACAATAGCCTTTCCTGAACCTAGCCATTTCATTATCTGATGATCCTTGTGGTTTTGATTCACGTTATCCTTGCAGCCTGAAGGTGATAATGTACACCCAGCGAGTAGCCCAGCTCTGTTCAATGAAATAAAATGTCCAGTGCTGTCCTCTTTATGTTTTATATGGCAACACACTTTTGTGTGTGATTAAGAAACAACACAACAAAGGTGGGGAATGTACTGATCTTATCAAAGTGCAATAGTTGTTGCTTCACCAGGAAAACTAGTGCTTTCATTCTATTTCTGGCACTGTTAGGCTAACCCTGAGGAGCCAAAGACATTTTGCACTAAAGTAAAGAATAACACTTAACAGCTATAGTCAGCTCATGGCAAAATTGTGAAAAAGGCAGAATTTGTTATTAGAATTTTTTCATCATCCCTTACTGAGTCTTTCTTCTTACTATCCCCTCGCTCAGCTCCAAAGCACCTACAACTCTCTAGGTGCCAGGAAAACAAAACAAACTATTTTACACTAAAGTGTCATTGACTTTCTATGAATTCTACCCCAAGGACATTTGCCTTCTGTATCTGTGTAGATATAATCAAGAGAAAGAAACTACACAGTAGTTTAAGTAGGGAAAGTATAATATAAAGAATTATTTATTATAACTGGGGATTAAAGTAACAAAGAATCAGTAAGAAGTAAAACTAACTCTGAAGAATATTGGAATGGGAGACATGAGGAGCAGCCACTACCCTTAAGGCTGAGACAGATGCTGAGGAAGAGGCCCCCTGGGACTGAGATCCAGACCTGGTTGAAGAGGGCTCAGTGTGGCACAGTGGAAAACAGAGAAGATTCCATGATGTCATCTATACTAGGGAAACTTGCTGGAAACCTGCCCTTGAGGGTATCAGGAAAAGCTGATCACAGGGAGATGCATTATGCTACAAAACCAAGAAAGACTTAGAGAGGGATAGTGATTGAGTGCTGCTCTCCACTAGGCATCATAGGAGACAGGCACTGGTAAGCTGCAGGTATATGCCAAGTAAGCATTATGGAATCAGGATAGAAACCCCTTCTTCCTCCAGTGACTCTCCAGAGCCCTCTACCTATAAGTTTAACATCGTGCTAGCTGCACACACACACACACACACACACACACTTATATATTTAAAGGGCGCAGGTCCATTTTTGTAGAGCATGCAATTAAGGGTTAGAGTTAAGAGGCAGCAGATGGTGCACATTTTGAAGGAGAAAGAAAAGACCAAGGCATCATTTAACCCAACAGGATGAATTTCTAATGGCAAAGTTGCAGGATAGACAGGCTACAGAAGGTACTGTGGTGCAGGACAGCTTTCTAATGGTCTAGAAATCACACTATGTAGGTGACAAAAATGTATATTGGAATTGATTCGGATTATTAAATGTTGCTTCAAGGCAGGACAGAGATGCTGTCAGGCTTTTAACTCTTAGTTTAGGTGCGCCTCCATTCCTGGATGTGTCTAGGACTGACCAGATTCCCACCAATTCCATTTCTGCTTTTAAGCACACATGGAGACAATATCCCCCAGACTCATTACTTTTAGGTGGAGCATGCAGCAAGTTTTGGTCAATAGAATGTGAGAAGTAATAAATGCCATTTCTAGGTCTGGCCCCTGAAACATCCCATTAGACCATCAGTTCACCAATGGCCAGTTGAAGACAGCGGATCCTAGAGAGGGCTCCAAAGAAGCTCAGTCTAGGGGATGGTGGTCCCATCAGTTAGAAAGAGCCTGAGTCATGGCTCGGAGGAGAGACACTCAGGAGAGCTACTGAACCACATTGGATCAGAGTGTGACTAAATTGTATGAAGCTTCTGATATTTCTGGGATGTTTGTTACTGCAGCTAGTGTTACTTACACTGACTGATATAGTTGGTAAATTAAGAACCCTAGGACAGTGTAATTCTTAAATTTAAATAGCCCAGAGATAGTTTGATATTTCTTTAATTTGAGTTTGTCAAAATGCAGAAGCTAAATCATATATTCTCTTTGGTTCTTTGACTCATAAGTACAGGAAGTCTGAGGACCCAGGTAATTATCCATGACCCAGTGGGATGGGCAAAGCATGGCTACTAGCTTACCTTATTGAACAAAGACATCCTGAAGGTGAATGTTAGGGCAGGTCCTTTTCTCAATTCTAGGAATTAGTCATTTGCATAAAAAGACTTGACAGGGAGGCACAGAATACACTAGTGAACCTGTCTTGGTGAAAGAAACGGAGTACTTTCCTGGCCAAAACTCAGCCTCAGCTGCATCAGGCAGCTCCATTCCTGGTCCACACTGTGCAACCACTGGAAGAACTCCCAGGGCCTGGGCTAGATGCTCCGTTATTCACTGATGAGCAGAAACAGACTTAGTTACCTCTATAAATACTTAGAAAAATACATCATTCTCCAAATTTTAATATGTATATTTATATTAAATAAGTATATTACATATACACACACACACATTCCCCTTTTCTCTTTCAGACAACCTTCCCAACATTTAGGGACTTTCTTTTGGTATGTCTGGGTGACCAAGTTAAGATATTGCACATAGGTTTTCTTCCATCTGCCAAGCTGACAAAGTTTTACTTCTGTAGTCTCCTCTGATGTTATGGCTGTCAGGCTTAAAGCCAACCAGAAGACACCTCTGAGACCTTGCCTGGGGAGAAGCTGCCACTCCTACCTCTGCAATTCAAAGCCCTCTGGAGAACTGCTCTGACCTTGGGGTGGTTGCTTTATGTGAAGCCAGCAGGGTTAGCACGAATCTCCCTAAGGCCTGGGTCCTGTGATCCAGCACCTCAAGAGTAAATCACTTCTAACGGCGGCATGGTGCAATATAAAGTTTATGGGGGATGGACATACATTTGGGTCTGGAAAGAGCACAGTTCCCTGTGGTGACAGGCAGCTGGCTGGTGTGCTTTTACACCCCCAACCCCCTTTATTGGATTGCAAAGCATATCAGCTGGGGGCCTTAACAGCAGAACAGAACACACACAAAAGGAGGGTCTGCTGAGAGAGCACTGGCACCTGGCCTTGGAAACTCAGGAGCTGCGTTTTATACTGTGAAGTTTGCTTGGTACAGTAAATCTATTGTACTGAAGGCAGCACCCTCTAACCCCAGACAGACACATTTCTGAAGGTTTAAGTGAGCGCCAGAGAAACCAGGGTTAGAAAACGGGGGAGGGGCAGTGGGAAGGATGGCCGGGGACAGAGAAGGGGGAGGGAGAGAGAGAAGATAATTTTATTCTCCTGTCTGCTGACACATGATTGCATGCTTCTACTTTGGAATTCTTTCTTAGGACAAGGCTCTTCAAAAGAACTCTGTGAATCTAGCAATTTTAGGGAAGTTTTTACACTCAAATTAATATCAGTCCCTTCTTCCCCCAGTTTGCCACAGGACCGACATCTTCAGCTTTTCCTTCATTTCAGTAAGATTGCACGGAGACTGACATTTGTGAATGAACAGGACCCTGGAGCCTACAGAGCTCCAAATTAATACAGATGAGGTAGACATTATCTCTACTTACATGAACAACTGAGGCTCAGTGGAGTTAAGCATTCTACCTGATCTATAAAGAGGGAGTAGACATACACTTAAGTCCTTACAAAGCTTCTCTTAGGATACGTAGTCTCTCTCAATTATTTCATTTTTTGCTGAGAAGTAACTTACATTCAGTTATGTGCACTAGCCTTAAGTGTATAGCTCAGGAGATTTTAACCTACATGTAACCACCAACCTGAACAAGAGACAGAACATTTCCTTCTCTCCAGAGGTTTACTCTGTGCCCCTTCCCAGTCATGACCTTGAAATCCGCTGACTATCAGTAGCCTGACATCCATCACCCTTGATTAGTTCTGCTTATTTATTTATTTTTTAAATGTTTGAGACAGTGTCTCATTCCATTGCCCTGGGAAGAGTGCTGGGGCATTATAGCTCGCAGCAATCTCAAACTCCTGGGCTCAAGTGATCCTCTGGCCTCAGCTTCCCGAGTAGCTGGAGACTACAGGTGTCTAACACTACACCCAGCTAGTTGTTTTCTATTTTTTTAGTAGAGACAAGGTCTGGCTCTTGCTCAGGCTGAGCTCAAGCGATCTACCTGCCTTAGCCTTCCAGAGTGCTAGGATTATAGGCGTGAGCCACCATGCCTGGCTGCTTCTGTTTATTTTTGAACTCCATATAAATGGACTCACACAAAATATACTCTTCTGTGTCTGCTTCCTTTTATTCAACATTATAATACTGAGACTTCGCCTGTGTTGTGATATGTATTATTTAGTTTGCTCTTTTTCATTCATTCCTGTGTAATATGTTCCACTATATGAATTTATCTGCAATTTATTGACTATTCTTCTGTTAATGAGCATTTGGATTCTGTCCAGTTTTTGCCTATAATTAATAAAATTGTTACGAATATTCATGCACAATTTTTTTGTAGGCACATGCACTATTTTCTCTTGAATGTGTCTACCAAGGAGTGGCAATGCTGGGATTTAAGGTCTTTGAGGTCTGATGTTTAAGTTCATCCTAGAAAAAGTGCTACATACCTCATTGCAGAATATCATTATGGTCACCTTTTGACTAACTACTCATGGGAAGCTATGCATTGATTTTACTGCCTAGTCCACCCTTTAAAGCAATTTTGGACCTCTTTCTGGAATGGCCATCAAAGCTGTCATCATATTACCTTTGATATCCTAAAAAATATCATCAAAATGTCTCTCTTTCAGTATTTCCTTTACCTTTGAGTAAAGAAAATAGTCACCGAAGGCCAGGTCAGGTGAGTAGAGAGGGTGTTTGATACGGTTATTTGTTTACTGGCTAAAAACTACCCCGTAGACAGTGCCATGTGAGCTGGTACACTCTCATGATGAAAGAGCCATGAGTTGTTGGGCAAGCTTTTAAGTTAAGATTGTCCTGTTTTGGCTTAGCGCTGACAGCTCAGCAGCTAGGGTGCCAGCCATGTACACCAGAGCTGGTGGGTTCAAACCTGGCCCAGGCCTGCCAAACAACAATGACAACGACAACCAAAAAATAGCCAGGTGTTGTGGCAGGCGCCTGTAGTCCCAGCTTCTTGGGAGGCTGAGGCAACAGAATTGCTTAAGCCCAAGAGTTTGAGATTTCTGTGAGCTGTGATGCCATAGCACTCTACTGAGACTCTTGTTTCAAAACAAAAAAAAAAAAAAAAAAAATTTCTGTTTCTCTATCAATGTTTAGCTTGTTACTTGCTACCCTGACTTTTCTTCATCAGATATGCTTTTTCTCCCTTCAAAAAAAAAAAATGTTTAATTCATTTATTCACTCCCATTTTCTTCATGGCATTATCCCCATAACCTTGGATTAACATGTCCCTTTCACTTTCACTCTTGCCAAGTTTAACAAAAAATTTAATTTTTGTTCATTGCTCTAATTCAAGTTCTGTCATTCTCGTGAAAACACACAAAAACACAGAATAATGAACACAGCTCAAAAAGACACTACCACACATTGCCATGAACACAACTGTGAGACACTGATACACCAAGGCTATGAAATCTCACCGAGTTGTTTGTACAGTGCTGCCAACATAAGTGCACAGTGGCAAGTTTGAGAACTTAATTGTCAGACTTATTGCCAGTTTTCCAAGGGGGCGAAACAAATGTATAATCCCACCAGCAATGAATAATATTTGAGTTGTTAAATATCCTTGTCCAACATTGGTATCATCATTTCTTTCACTGTTTCCCACTTATGCTATCCCATTGTGATTTTAATTTACATTTACTTTATGAGGAATATTGTTTAACACTTTTCCTATGCTAACTGGCCATGAGGATACCCTTTTCTGTGATGGGCCTATTCAAGTCTTTTGCCCATTTTTAAATACATTGTTTGCTTTTTCTTAAAGATTTTTAGTTCTTAATATGTTCTTGGTATGAGTATTTTGTACGAAATTATGTATTGCAAATATCTTTTCCATATCTGTGACTTGCCTATTCACTTGTTTAATGATGATTTTGGTGAAAATACCTTCTTTTTAAAATGGCCCAATTTATTATGTTTTACTTGCATGGTTGAAATCTTTTAAAGAAATCTCTACCTATTCTAAGATCATGAAGATATTCTACTGTTTTCCTTTAGAGGTCTTACTATTTTACCTTGTTCATTTAGGAAAATAATCCACCCTCAAATTAATTTTTGTGTATTGTGTAAGACAAGCATTCGTTTTTTTCATCATGGATATGCAAATGAGTTGATACTATATATTGAAAAGATTGCTATTTTCTTATTGGATTGTAGTGATTGCAAATCAAATGACTATATATGTGTGGTTTATCTAATTCTGGAGTCTATCCTGTTCCTTTGGTCTATGTGTATATCCTTGTCTATACCACTTTGTCTTTTAAGATAAACCATCAAATCTAGTTGTATATGTCTTCTACTTTTGTTGTTCTTCAAATTGCTTTTTGGTATTTTACTTTTTTGCATTTCCTCATGAATGTGAGAATCTTGTCAATTTCCACAAAAACTTCTATTGGGATTTTGGTTGAGATTGCCTTGACTTTATAGGCCAATTTGAAGAGAACTGATATTTCAATAATGTTAGGTTTTCTAATCCACGATGGATTATGTAGTTTAAATCACAATAATTTGTATAAAACTTCAGTTATTTTCAATGATTAAGATAGAGGTGTGGTGGCTCACACTTGTAATCCTAGCACTCTGGGAGACTGAGGCAGGAGGATTGGTTGAGATCAGGAGTTCAAGACCAGCTTGAACAAGAATGAGACCCCATCCCTACTAAAAATAGAAAAATTAGCCTGGTGAGGTGGTACACACCTGTAGTCCCAGCTACTCTGTAGGCTGAGGCAGGACGATCGCTTAAGCCCAGGAGTTTGAGGTTGCAGTGAGTTATGATGACACCACTGTACTGTACAGGGCGACAGAATAAGACTCAGTCACACACACACAAAAAAGATAGAGTTAACATATGATCTAGTAATTCAATCCACATACCAAAGATAATTGAAAATATATGTCCACATAAAAATGTTTACACCAGCATTATTCATGATAGCCAAAAAGTGAAAATAATCCAAATGTCTATCAACTGAGTAAGAAACAGCATGGATGAACCTTGAAAACATGCAAAGTGAAAGCAGCTAGTCACAAATGACTATGTGTATATGATTCTATTTAAATACAATGTCCAGGGCAGTGCCCATAGCTCGGTGGGTAGGGCGCTGGCCACATACACTGAGGCTGGAGGGTTCCAACCTGGCCTGGGCCAGCTAAAATAACAATGACAACTGAAACCAAAAAATAGCCAGGTGTTGTGGTGGGCACCTGTAGTCCCAGCTACTTGGGAGACTGAGGCAAGAAAATTGCTTGAGGCCAAGAGTGTGAGGTTGCTGTGAGCTATGATGCCACAGCACTCTACCCAGGGCAACAGCTTGAGACTCTGTCTCAAAAAAATAAAAAGAAATACAACGTCCAGAATAGGCAGATCCATGAAAGTGGATTAGTGATTGGCAGGGAGGGGGTAGGGGATTGGGAGAGCGATGACTAAGGGGTGTGGGGTTTATTTTAGGGTATTAAAAAATGTTGTAAAATTGTGGCTATGGTTGAACAACTTTGTGAGTATACCAAAAGTCATTAAATTATACAATTTAAAAGAGTGAATTGTATGGTATATGATTATTCTCAATAAAGCTGTTTAAAAAAATTTTTTTTGAGACAGAGACTTGCTCTGTCACCCAGGCTAGAGTGCAGTGGTGTCATTACAGCTCGTTGCAACCTCCACCTCCTGGGTTCCAATGATCCCCCTGCCTCAGCCTCCCAAGTAACTGGAACTACACCACACCTGGCTAATTTCTCTAATTTTAGTAGAGATGGCATTTCACTCTTGCTCAGGCTGTTTTTGAACTCCTGACCTCAAGTGATCCTCTCTCCTCACCCTTCCACAGTGCTAGGATTTCAGGTATGAGCTGCTGTGCCCAACACAAAATTTTTTAAAGTCATTTTGTCCACAAGCTATTTTTATGGGCTGAATTATGTTTCTCTTGATGTATCTGCTAATTTATATGTGGAAACTCTAAGCCCTAATACCTCAGAATGTGACTCTATTTGAAGACTGGGCCAATTATGTGAAAGTGAGGCCTTCAGGGTGAGCCTTGATCCAATCTGATGGTCTCCTTATATGAAGAGATGATTAGGACAGACAGAGAGGTGCTAGGGATGTGGGAGACCAGAGGTAAGGCCATACGAGGACACAGTGAGAGGGTGGCCATCTTCAAGCCAAGAAGAGAGGCTTCATGGGCAGCGCCTGTGGCTCAAAGGAGTAGTGTGCCGGCCCCATATGCCAGAGGTGGTGGGTTCAAACCCAGCCCCGGCCAAAAACTGCAAAAAAGAAAAAAGAAAAGAAAAAGAAAAAGAGAGGCCTCACGAGATACCAAATCCGCTGGCACCTTGATCTTCAGCCTCTATCTAGAATTGTGAGATAATTCTGTTATTTAAGCTCCCTAAGTCTGTGGTACTTGATTGTGGCAGTCCTAGTAAACTAATATATCAGTGGTGGTTTTTATATTGTTCAGTGACAAATTTAGCCTGAAACTCTTATCAGTTTATATAAACTAAACACATCTAGGCTGTGTCCGGTGGCTCACACCTGTAATCCTGATATTCTGAGAGGCTAAGACAGGAAGAATACTTGAATGCAGTAGTTTGAGACCAGCCTCAGCAAGAGCAAGACCGTGTCTGTACTAAAAATAGAAAAATTAGTTGAGCGTTGTGGCACCGGCCTGTCCCAGCTATTCAGGAGGCTGAGGCAAGAGGATCCCTTGAATCCAGGAGTTTGACATTGCTGTGAGCTATGCTACTATGACACCAAAGCTCTCTAGCCTGGGTAACAGAGTGAGACTCTGTCTCAAACAACAACAAAACAAACAAATAAATCTCTCATGTCAAAAGAGAAATCAAACTGGGCTGTGCCTGAAGAGTTGTCATTTTTCAAAACATTTTGATGGTAAGCAGCATTTCGGAATTCCGGAGGTGTTTTTTGTTTTGCTTTAAATTCTAGACAAATAAAATTCTCTAAATTTGGGAGGAAAAGATAATTACTAAAAAATTGAATTATAAAATATTCAATATTGCCAATAATTCTCAAGATAAACATTCTCAAGCTGAATCTCATACAGTAAGTATGATAATTAATACACGCAACATGTTTTTGCGTGTATTAATTCTTTATAGTTCAAAAAGAGCTTGAAAAATAACATAAAATTAGATATAATCACTAGAAGAGCCCCCCCTAATCTATTTTTGGGTTGTACTTTAAAAAATTTAAATCTTAACAGTCAGCATGATATGTGCTCAGACAGAGGAAAGGACATTTCATCCACTAACATGACCTTCCCTCACTTAAAGAACAAAACTCCACCATTTCTTAAATGCCCACTAAGCAGAACAATCTAAGATGGCGGCTGAGTAACAGCTTCCCTGCAACAGGGCATGGGAGTCAGCAAGGGACTGCTGGACCTCAAGAGGAAGACAAAAACAGTGGAAAACTGGCAAGTGGTTGCGTGTGTTTGATTGACCTAATCCCGCCGGCAGCTGTAAGTACAAACAGAAGTGAGACTGCAAACTGGAAAGGCCTTACCTGTGAACTGTTTTGGTGTTTTTGGCCTTGG
>CAUYPK010016609.1:0-58668 GCA_963574355.1 Loris lydekkerianus | reverse complement strand
TCCATTCGTGGATCAATGGGCACCTGGGCTTCTTCCATGACTTAGCAATTATGAATAGGGCTGCGACAAACATTCTGGTACAGATATTTTTGTTAAGGTGTGATTTTTGGTCTTCTGGGTATATGCCCAGCAGGGGAATTGGCGGATCGAATGGCAGATCTATTTTCAGATCTCTAAGTGTTCTCCATATATCTTTCCAAAAGTAATATATTAATTTGCATTCCCACAAGCAGTGCAGAAATGTTCCCTTTTCTCCAAAACCATGCCAACATCTCTGGTCTTGAGATTTTGTGATATAGGATAGTCTCACTGGACTTAGATGATATCTCAAAGTAGTTTTGATTTGCATTTCTCTGATGATTAAAGATGATGAGCATTTTTTCATATGTCTGAAGGCCGTGCGCCTGTCTTCTTTAGAGAAGTTTCTCTTCAAGTCCCATTCTTCCTAGTAGTCAGCTCTACCAAACACATCTAGCCTTGGTCTAGTCATTATTTGTTACCGGCCTCTGTCCTCTGCATGCTTTTCATTTTGTATTTCTTTTCCTTTATAAATTTTTGGTCCAATCATTGCTACTAAAGTGTTTTTTAAGAGTCTATTTTTCATTAAGTCAGAACTTTTCAGCCTTATGTTTAATACTTGTTAATAATATATACCTTACCCTCTTTCAAAAATAATTTGAAAACAACTGTATGTGGGTATCAGTATACTCTTAAAAGAAACTCAAATACTTTTAGAAATTTGAAGATCAGCTGGGCGTGGTGGCTCATGCCTATAATTCTAGCATATGGGAGGCTGAGGCAGGTAGATTGCCTGAGCTCTCAAGTTCAAGACCAGCATGAATAAAAGCACGACATTGTCTTTAAAAAAAATAGCTGGGTCTGGTGCGGGTGCCTGTAGTCCAGCCACTGGGTAGGCTGAGGCTAGAGAATTGCATGAGCAATTTGAGGTTGCTATGAGCTTTGTTGCTATTGTACTCTACTGAGGGCAACAAAGTGAGATTCTGTCTCAAAAAAAAAAAAAAAAAGAAAGAAATTTGAAGATCACCTTGAGTGAATGGACTTAATTGACCTTGTTCTTGATGTCATTGTGGATATTGAATGTTTATAATATTTGATGTCTCACAAGGGTAAGTTCAGAGTCATTACAAATGCTATCTTAGACAGATTCTCATTGCCAACACTATTTAGGTGGAAAGGAAAGTTAACTGTCAGCAGGAGAGGTCTAAGTGCTATCATAAGAGCCGATTGATTCCCTGGTAAGGACAAGCTAACTGTGCTGGAGGGTATTTTTCACAGTAAACATTGAACTTCTGTGCTTTTCTTCTTGTTGAAGTTGGGGGTTCATATTTAGTATTCCAAGGGAGCCTCATCAAAACCACTTTTAAAGCACTGAGAATTCAAGACCATGGGTCACATTGGAGTAGGAGTACCTATATACTCGAGTATAAGCCGAGTTTTTTCGGCACAAAATTTGTGCCGAGTTCGGGTTTTTCGGCACAAATTTTGTGCCAGAAAAACTCGGCTTATACTCGAGTATATAGGTAAGTCTTCTTGTGGTCTCCCCGGCCAGGAGGAGTTCTTTAATTTGATAATTTTAAGGTATGGTTGGGTGCTCTTTGGACTATTGAAAACCTTCATGGGTGTTTTAGGCAGACTATAACTCAGTGATGAGGCATGCTGAGAATATTCATGAATCTTTTGTGGGGTGGTTTCAACTATTTTCCTCAGGCAAGCAAGAATGCCAGGTTCTGATAGAGGATGGGAGAAATTCTAGGTAGGTGTGGAGGTCACCCCTGAAATGTTGGTCCTTCTCTGAAAATCTGAGGAACAGAGAGCACTTCTTTCTTACTCCCATTCTCTTGGTGTCACTTACACCTTTCTTGCTTTCTACCCTTCTTTCCCTTTTCTACATCCTTCCCTGTCCTCTTATTGCTGTCCTTTTTTTCCTCACAGATTAGAGTTTACATACTGTTCCTCCTAGACTAATAGAGTTAAAAATTCAAATTCATTATATGACTGGGTTGTCTAGTTTTCATTTTTTAGATGAACAGATAAGCAATAATGTATTTTTTTTTAATCTGAAAGACAAAAAGAATGAAATCATCTATAATCCCATCAGTAATTTCATTTTTAATTTATAAGGTAATAAGTGAAAGTCCTTCCCTCTCAGTCATCTGGTACTATTGCACAGAGACAACTGCTGTTAATAGTCTAATATTAATTTTCTCTGATTTTTCTTTATTGAAACACATATGTATGTATGCATATGTGCATTCACACGTAAGTATGTGGTTATACACTTTTTTCCATGTAGTGCATATGTGTGGATCTGTGATTTAAGTTACTTGCCTACTGTATCCTAAACATCTTCCAAGATAATACACGTTGACCCCCCTCCCTTGATCTGATGGCTGCCTAGAATGTGTTATATATCACAGTTTTTCAATCATGTTTCTATTATGTCCATTGAGATTCTTTTCCAGGCTGGGAGCAGTGATTCACACCTGTAATCCTGGCACTTTGAGAGGCTAAGGCAGATGGATTGCCCTGAGCTCACAGGTTCGAGACCAGCTTGAGCAAGAGCAAGACCCTGTCTCTAAAAATAGCCCAGTGTTGCAACGAGCGCATATAGTTCCAGCTACTTGGGAGACTGAGGCAAGAGAATCTCTTGAGTCCAAGAGTTGGAGGTTGCTGTGAGCTGGGATGCCACAGCATTCTACCAAGGGTGGCAAAGAGAGAGAGACTCTTGTCTCAAAAAAAAAAAAAAGAAAAGAGAAAAAGATTATTTTCCCCCAGTGTTTTGGTATATAATTTATGTAAATATTTATATTTATTGTATTATTTCTCTAAAATTGATTCCTAAAAGATACTGAATTGAAGGGTATGCACATTTTAGATTTAAATAGATATTACTAGGTTATTTTTCAAAAAGAGGTGCTTATTTATATATACTCTGAAAGCTGCACATGAAAGAACTTGTTTTCCCCATTGCTTTTGCGGCTCTTGATATTAACAAGCTTTTTAATTTCTGCCAGTCTGACAGGGGAGAACGGCATCAACTTGGTGTTGAGTTTTATCTGACTTTATCTTTTCCTATAGAGTTTTATTTTTTAAATGCCTTATTGACTTTTCAAATCTCACACTGATCTCACTGTTCCTCTTGAAAGATCACTTCATCTTTCTATTTGGCATTTCCCCCCCTTTTTCTTTTCTTTTATTAACTTTTTATGGAGATAGGGTCTTGCTATGTTACCCAGGTTTGACTCAAAATCCTGGGCTCAAGCAAACCTCCCCAGTAGCTGGGACTATAGGCACACATCACTGCATCCATTATCCTTTTTTCTTTTTTTTTGTTTGCAGTTTTTGGCCGGGGCCAGGGTTGAACCCACCACCTCCAGTATATGGGGCCAGCGCCTTACTCCTTTGAGCCACAGGTGCCGCCCCATCCATTATCTTTCTATTTAATGTCTATTACATATCCTGAGCTCTCAGAATATCTCATTAGTTTATAGGACTAATTCACAATAGTTTTAAAATCATTCCTCTTGCTTTCTTTGGCAAATCGTTTAAAATAATTACTTTGGCACAGTGGCTTACCCCTGTAATCCTAGCACTTTAGGAGGTCAAGGTGAGAGAGAGGATCACTTGAGGCCAGGAGTTTGAGACTCTTAATCAACATAGTGAGACCCCCCCATTCCCACAAAAAGTGAAAAAAATTAACCAGGTGTGGTACACGTGCTTATAGTCCCAGCTACTCAGGGGGCTGAGGCAGGAGAATCACTTGAGCCCAGGTGTTGGAAATTGCAATGAGCTATGCTGATGTCACTCACTGCACTCTGTTGGGCAGCAGAGCAAGACCTGTCTCAAAAAACAAGACATAACAAAAAATGATTACTTTGCATTTCTTGACCTAGATCTTTGGGCCATTAGACATTTATATTTATATAATGTTGATAACTGTTATTTCTTATGTTTGCACAAAGTCTATTTGAGGTTTTCCTCACGTTTCTTCTCTGATGTGCAGAGCACTACTGTATGGTGGAATGCGAGAGTCTCAACCTGAAGCAGAAATCCCTCTCCAAGACACCACGGCAGAAGCATTCACAATGCTGCTCAAATACATCTACACTGGGCGGGCAACGCTGACAGATGAGAAGGAGGAGGTGCTGCTGGACTTTTTGAGCTTAGCTCATAAATATGGATTTCCAGAGCTGGAGGATTCTACGTCTGAGTATCTCTGTACCATACTTAACATTCAGAACGTCTGTATGACTTTTGATGTCGCCAGTCTCTACTCGCTTCCCAAGTTAACTTGTATGTGCTGCATGTTTATGGACAGGAATGCTCAGGAGGTGCTCTCAAGTGAAGGTTTCCTTTCCCTTTCTAAGGTGTGTCATTTGTCCACAAGTAATTTATAGACATGCATTCTTTTATTTATACCTCTGCAGTAGAAATATAGCAATGGACTAAGGTAAAAGTAAATAAATAAAGATCATTGGTATTGAGGAGATTATCTGGTTTAGTCACTTACATCTGGGTGTTGGAACTCTAAATCATGTAAAACAGAAGCTGATTTGTTCTGTCCTTTTCTTTTCTTTTCTTTTCTCTTCTCTTCTCTTCTCTTCTCTTCTCTTCTCTTCTCTTCTCTTCTCTTCTCTTCTCTTCTCTTCTCTTTTCTTTTCTTTTCTTGACAGAGTCTCACTATGTTGCCCTTGGGAGAGTGCTATGGCATCATAGCTCACAGCAATCTCAAACTTTTGGGCTCACTTGATTCCCTTGTCTCAGCCTCCCAAGTAGCTGGGAGTACAGGCATGCCCAGCTATTTTTAGAGACAAGGTCTCACTCTGGCTCAGGCTGTTGTGGAACCTGTGAGCTCAGGCAATCCACCCGTCTCAGCCCCTGGAGTGCTGGGATTAAAGGTGTGAGCCACCTTGGCTGGCCTGGTTCTGTTTTCTTTTAAGGTTCTTCTGGTAAGTTTTAAATTCAAAAGAAACTATGCCGCTGGGTAGTTGTTTTCAATGTGATTATAGTCAAATAGGATCCTTTGTGGTATTGCACAGAGGGTTTGGTTTTGTTTTTCTCTGACAGTGCAAACTAATTTCTTAGAGCAAGAGGAAAAGTTCATAAAGGAGATCTGATGCATCACTGAATGTCTTTAAGTAACTGCTTTTTTTTTGTTGTTGGCTCCAAATTTACTATTATAGCTAGAATAAAACTGTTCTGTTCAAATTTTTCTTTGAATTGTGAATGGTGGTTGTCTCTCTTTTTTCTTTCCTTTTTTTTTTTTTTACAATTTTTGGCCGGGGCTGGGTTCAAACCTATCACCTCTGGCATATGAAGCTGGTGCCCTACTCCTTTGAGCCACAGGTGCTGCCCTGTCTCTCTTTTTTCTTGTATTTCTCATAGAACATGGATATGTAATGCAAAAACCTATTGAGAAGCTATGTATCTTGATTTGAGTGTAAATTATGATTTTTATTACCCTTAATTTTTAAGGGCAAGGATTTTTTTTTTTTTTTGAGACAGAATTTTACTATGTTGCCCTAGGTAGAGTGCTGTGGTGTCACAGCTCACTGCAACCTCCAACTCTGGGGCTTAAGCGATTCTCTTGTCTCAGCCTCCCAAGTAGCTGGGACTACAGGCACCCACCACAATGCCTGGACATTTTTTTGTTGCAGTTGTCATTGTTGTTTAGCAGGCCTGGGCCGAGTTCGAACCCGCCAGCCTTAGTGTATGTGGCTGGTGCCGTAACCACCGTGCTATGGGTGCTGTGCCAAGGGCAAGGATTTTTCAGGGTTGTTGCTGGAGGTCAGTTTGGAGATCTGAAAACCAAAATATGCTAGTGCAGTAGTTTTGAATTTTAAATGCCAGATATATCTTATATCATACCAGAACATGTATGTATTGACAGTTCCTTACTTTGCCATTTTTCTTCTTGCTGTTTTAAAAAAAGATGTGTGCAAATGTGTTTGGAAATTAGACTAGATACTTGATGTAGTAGTATAAGATGTTTGACAGGAAAGAAAGATGTTGCCATCTGTTCTTGTATTCATGCAGCCATTATAAGTAGGAGAATATGTGGCACAAAGCATATAAAGAAAGAAGAGGGTCAAAAAGAGCTAATTGGCTAAATACCAGTTGTACTGCAGTTCTATTAAGGTTTTCTGATTGATCATGCACATGGTTGAGCTGCATAGTAACCGGAATTTCATCTTTTTTTCTTTTTCAGACAGCACTTTTAAACATCGTATTAAGAGATTCATTTGCAGCTCCTGAAAAAGATATTTTCCTAGCTTTGTTAAACTGGTGTAAACACAATTCAAAGGAGAATCATGCTGAAATTATGCAGGCTGTGCGTTTACCTCTGATGAGCCTCACTGAACTTCTGAATGTTGTGAGGCCTTCAGGACTCCTGTCTCCCGATGCCATTCTGGATGCTATTAAAGTACGATCAGAGAGCCGGGATATGGACCTCAATTATAGAGGCATGCTCAGTAAGTACCTATATATCCTAAACTCAACTGAGATATTGTTTACATCTTATGTCATTCTCAACTACAAAACTCTAGCTACAAAACTCTAGTGCAGGAACATATGATGCATACTTGAGTCATTACGAAAGTTTTGAGATACACAAAAATCAAGAAACATAAAATCTATGCATATGGAAACAAATGAAGCCCTCTCAGCAACACCGATAAGCTGAGCAAGTTGAAATTTGCATGGATGAATCAGAAAGGACGCTGTTGACTGTATTTCTTAGAAGTGAAATAGTGGACCATAACACAGGTGTAGATCTGTAAATATTTAGCTCTGCTTCCTGTGGAATGTCTTTCTCTTGTCATTTTCCTGTTAATTCTGTCTGAGATCGCATAACCTTTGTAGATTTCAAAATACATAGTTCTTGCCATTCTTGGACAGATTTCTTTAGCTGCCCCTCAGAATGTCAGAAGGAAACACTTTTCTGAAAAGCTTCTGGTCAGACTAAGATCTTTCCTTCCTTTGTCCATCAAATAAATACTGACAATGTGCTGTGTTTTTATTCTTACAGTTACCATGAGCATGGAGATTCTAAATAACAACAATAATTGCTACACTTATGTATTATACATACGTAGTATAGCTAACACTTAATGTGAAATTTCTAACACTTATCACTTAATGTGATTTTTCTTATTTTATTTATTTTTTTTGAGACAGAATCTCACTTATTAACCCTTGGTAGAGTGCTGTGGCGTCACATCTTACAGCAACCTCCAACTCCTTGGGCTTAGGGGATTCTCTTGCCTCAGCTTCCCAAGTAGCTGGGATTACATAGCTGCCACAAGGCCAGACTTTTTTTTTTTTTTTTTTCAGTTTGGCTGGGGCTGGATTTGAACCCGCAACCTTCGGTATATGGGGCCGGCACTTCACCCACTGAGCCACAGGCGCCACCCGTGATTTTTCTTATTAATTAAAATAATATTAATTTTAAAGAGCTTACTGTATATCAAGAGCAGGTCCTCCTACATGACTATTTAATTCTCACAACGGCCCTTTGTAGTGGGTTCTGTTATTGACTCCATTGTACAAGTGAGGAAATGGAAGCACAGAGAGGTTAGGTAAATTTCCCCAGAAAGACGTAGAACTGACAGTCAAATCTATGTAGTTTGGCTCTAGAGGCTGTATAATGAGCCACTAAACTGTGCTATATAAATGTAAAAGATAGTCTCCACTTTTGATTATTTTAATTTCATTGTGGAAATAAATCATAACTCCCTTGAAAAGTTAAATACAACAGTATTCAAAAGGTTACATGGTATGGAACTTCAGAATAGATAGTGACTTGGAATGATGAAGAGAGATTTCATGGAGGTTATGAAACTTGAGTCAATCCTTTACATTTGATTTGGATGGCGTCCGGGTTGGCATCAGGTTTGGGTGAATGCCACATGGGAGATTAGTGAGGTTAATAGAGAGAGGTTAGAGCATTTGAAGGACTCTGAATAGAAAAGCTTGACTAGACTAGAAGGCTTACATTGATTAATAACAAAGAGGGTATGTGAAGGTCAGCTCAGGGCAAATTATTGAAATCTTTGGAGCTAGATTATAATCTCCTTTATATGTAGCGAGGAGCCAGTTTAATGGAGGAAGTGTGGCATGCCTACAGTGGTGGTTTTGAAAGATTGATCCATTATGGTATGCTTGAGGATTTGGAATAGGGAAAAACTGGATTCAGGGAGATCAGTGAGCCAGGTACTTAATTTGTGCACAATTGATACATCCTTAAACCAGATTGATGGCACAGAAAATGGGAAATTATGGGTGTATAGAAAGAAGGGATATTATGGAAAAAAATTAGATCTTGGTGATTTCATTTTAGAGATTTAAGTTTAGGAGAAAGTTACCATATTGTATCAAATCTAAGAAGCCATAAATTCTGAGACACCTTATTTTAGGTACCAGTAAGAAAGGAAACAATACTGCCAACTAAACCATGACACACTATGATATCTACATCACAATCTCAGAAATGTTAAAATTTGAAAAATAGATGTATATTAGAGTCCATGAACTATAGTACTTTGAAGAAGATGCTGAGCTTGTTTTTATATTCATTGAGTGAGGATTTCTGAGACATGTAAGTTGTAATTTCTGTCTCGTGCTAGAGTCATTTCCCTGAGTGATCTCTTCTAAACCATGGATTCTAACATTCTTGAAGTACTGATCTCTCTCTTTTTTTTTGAGACAGTCTCAAGCTGTTACTCTAGGTAGAGTGCTATGGCGTCATAGCTCATAGCAACCTCCAACTCTTTGGTTCAAGTGATCTGCCTGCCTCAGTTTTTTATTTTTGTAGAGATGGGGTCTTGCTTTTGCTTAGGCTGGTCTTGTGAGTTCCACCCGCCTCGGCCTTCCAGAGTGCTAGCATTATAGGCGAGAGCCACCTCACTCAGTGGTACTGATTGATCGTAAATAGGTTAACCTGGACTTCTCTCTTAACTCATCAGCTCTAGATTTCTCTTCACTGTGCGTAGAAGAAAAAGCATAGTTGTTAGCCCAGACAAATTTGACCTTAAATCCTGAATTAGTCACTTACTAGTTGTATGATCTGGTATTAAATTACTTAAGGACTTTTACCTTTGATGTTATATTTCCAAGCATTGTTATGAGAATTAATTGAAGTAATGTGTACAAATACTATGTGTGAACTCAATTTAGGAAGCCTTTGTTACAATATTATCATTATTATGTTCTTCCCCATCTCCATCTATGTGTATATCAATGAGAATTATCACATTGATCACATGGTTTTAAACTTTTTTTTTTTTTTTTGACACAGAGTCTCACTTTTTTGCCCTTGGAAGAGTACTATGGGTCATAGCTCACAGCAACCTCAAACTCTTGGGCTCAAGTGATTCTCTTGTCTCAGCCTCCCGAGTACCTGGGACTATAGGTGCCTGCCACGATGCCCAGCTGTTTTTAGAGATGAGCCTTTCTCTGGCTCAGGCTGGTCTCGGACTTGTGAGCTCAGGCAATCCACCTGCCTCGGCCTCCCAGAGTGCTGGGATTACAAGTATTAGCCACCATGCCTGGCCTGATTTTAAACATTTCTGTTTACTTGTCTTCGACGCTTAAAAGCTGAGATGATTTTCATAGGTCTCACTGTTTTTTATATTCTCAACATTTAACACAGTGAATAGCATATAGCAGGTAGCTTAATGAATGCTCGGTGAATGAATGCAAGGAGAAATGTCTAATAGGAGGTAGAAACACATTGTTGGTGTTTAGGAAACAGTCAAAGCTGGTGATAAAAGTGTAGAAACCTGGGCTAAAGTCTAGAGAAAGAAAGATCAAAGTCTGAGACTTGGAGGCTTGGAGAAGACCTTAGAGCCAGGGGACTTAAGGTAGAGAAAGAGGGATTGGAAAGTGGGGAGGTATTTGGGATAGAGGTATGAATGGGGTGGTCAGTGGTATATCATAATGCTGGGAGGTCAAGGAGAATGAAAATTGAGAAAAAACTTGTGTATCAATTGTGGTGAGTTGGTGAGTAGTCTGCACAGGAGAATGGAATGAGGCCAGGAATGTTTGAAAAGGTGGTAGATATAATGTGCTGCCTCTCTGATTTTTGAATTGGGGTGAAAGGTAGTAGAGAAATAGTATATGGTAGCTAGAGAGAACAGTTTGGGAGAGGTCCAGGAAGAAATTGAAATTGCTAGAGCATGGTACTAGTTGAGGGTCCGATGTGGATAAGGTATGGGAGGATAGATGTTGAAGAGGTAACCAGATGAGTTAATTTTAGACTTTCCAAATCCTCATTGTCATGTCTTCTCTTATGTAAGCTCTTTTGTCCTCTTTTCGTCCTGTAAGTTTGATTTCAGGTGTTGACACGAACCCTGGAACTGGATTTATTACAGGGATAGTTTTGGGATATGGTTGAAGGAGTAAGGAGACATTTTGGACATTTTACATAGTAACTAGTAGCTGGAAATTGATCAGTTGATCAGTATAAGACCTGGGTTATTATACAACCATGGGATTAGTTGTGAAAGGAAGGACTCAGGCAGTTAAGAAACTCAGTACTGTAATAATAAACTTACTGAGGTTATTCCTCACCAATGTTAAATTCTTCATATTGAAGTAATTCATACAGAGGTCAAGGAAGAGATTACATTATATTTGGGAATCTTTTATTTAACTTCTAAACTTGAGTAATGGTTAAATAGCAGTCTGCTTTTTCTACCTTGTATAGTAAAATCAATTATATGAATATTCAGGAAGCATAGCACTTTCCTGTCAGATCCTTAAAAAACAGATTATTTTCTAAATGGTGTCTAAACATTCATATCATTATTTTCTTTAATCAAATTATTCACTGTTAGAAGAAAAGGATCTAAAATTTCATAGCTGTTCTTGGGCTGATGATTTGGAAAGATAGGCCTGAAATTATTGACAAAATTAATTTTTTTGTTCCTCCCTTTGTGTAGAGTTCTGTGTCTTTGGGGACTTTTCATGACATGGAAAGAGGTTCTATCTTGGGGCTGAGGTCTACCCTGAGGCTTTTACCAAATCAAAGAGATTTAAAAAAAAAAAAGGAAAAAAAAAAAAAAAAAGAGCAGTCGAAGAATGTTTTTAATACACTTGGGCTGGTTGGTCTTTCTGAAAAGTAGTTTAGACTAGTTTTGTGAATATATAATGATGAGTGATCTTCTGTACAGTGGAGAAAGAGGATTAACTTTTTAATATAATTTTTTTCCTTAATATTTGAACTACCTGTACCATTCCCTTAACAATTAGCTTTATATTAGCTGTGGAGATATTTCTATAGTTTTGAAAGTTACTGCTGTTTCTCTTGAGGCTGAGTTATACTTTGTCTCTCATATACTTTGGGAAAGACAACTGTAATTTCTTGTTTCTGTATGTTTATGGTAGGGAGCATACCACAAATTCTATCCTCAAGATTTCCTTATTGAGTAAAAGTTAATCTATTTATAGAACTGCTATGGTAAACTGTAGGTTAATGCCTATGTGAGGAGGGGGGCGAGATGTGTTTATATCTGTCCTTGTTATCCTATCCCTGTTCCCAGAGTTTCCATTCCTCAGACTGAGGGAGCTTGCTGCTGTGATATTATAATTATTGGTTTATTTGTCTCAACTCCTACTAGACTGAGCTTCTTGAGGACTGTATGTCTTTTTGTCTGTTTTTCTAGCGTCTAGCACAGTGCTTGAATCTAGACTTTTTCTTTTTTTAAATAAATGAGTGACTGAATGATTCTATCCCTGGTTTTTGAACTAGAATTACTGGTAAATTTGTCTCACTTGTCATATAAAAACAATAATAATAATGAACCTTTAATACTTTTGAAACTCTTTGACTTCTCTTACTATTGTGTTTTCCCAACTATAGTTAGTTGTGATAGGGAAAATCTCATCTATAAAGTAGGGTGTTTATAATTTATCTCTGATAAGTGTTCCTCTCTGGAAGCATTTAGTACATATATGCTCTTGTCTCTTTAGATCAGCGGTTCTCAACCTGTGGGTTGCGACCCCTTTGTAACAATGAAAATACATCCTGCGTGTCAGATATTTACATTCTGATTCATAACAGTAGCAAAATTACAGTTATAAAGTAGCAAGGAAAATAATTTTATGGTTGGGGGTCACCACAACATGAGGAACTGTATTAAAGGGTCATGGCATTAGGAAGGTTGAGAACAACTGCTTTAGATAGTGAGCTCCAGAGGGATGATTCCAGTATAGTGACCAGCACATAGGAGGCAGCTTAGGACATTTTTCTTCTTTGATCTTTCTAAGCAACTTGCCTAAATTACTAAGTAAAGTCGATGCCAGAGCTGGAACTAAAGTGCTGGTCTTGTATCTCAAAATGCAAGTGTTGTTCACAGATTTTCCTGCCTGGATTCTTCTTTATTTCCATTCTCTGTTGTGTTTGGATACTAGTACTGTCCAAAGTGGAAAGGAGGCCTGCAGAGAGTGAGGATAATGGAGAAAGTTAAGGTAAGACAGGAAAGACAGGAGTTGTGGAAAAAGTCATTTGTAATTCTGTCATTGGAGGGGAATATTCACAGGAACAGTGGATTCATACATTCTTCAGGGACGTCAAGGTAGGGCATAGAGGATAATTTAGGTGACAGAATTGGGGAAGTGGATTGCAATGGGCAGAGAACTAACTAAGTCTGTATCCCAATAACCCATCAAGGTGAATTTGACCATCTATGTGTAATAGAGAGTTCAATAAAAGGTGATAAAGAACATAAAGCATTGACAGAAAAACACAAGGTAATCAACCCAGCACCACTCAAATTTTGGTCTTCTGTAAGTAGGGGGTGGGTCCTCCTTCAGGTCTCCTTAGTTTTTCTTTCCACTAATTGGCTTGTTACTACCTAGCTATAAAGCTTCAAAGCTTAATTTTTCCCGTAATGTTTGCAAAATTCATTGAAAATTATAAGTGTAAAAATATTATGATCATTATCTATTACTTATTTAATCCCTACAACCTGTATATTTTGAGAGCTCTTTTCTCAACTGGTAAACAAATATAGGCACTGAGAATATTTATGGTCTGAATTATTTTATTATGATTTGAATTTTCTCATAATCACTCTTCCTGTTAAATTCATCACTTCATTATAGATTTTGCAAAAAATACTTGGAGTTCTATTTTTGTTTGGTGAGATACATTATAATTACCATGAGAGAATTTCCACTTGTATAAATGTTCACCATTTTGAAGTGAAAGATATTCTCAGGGAATGAATCTATATCAATAATGGTTAGAAAAATTCTCAAGTCCTCTTGAAATAAACCTAAAAGGACAACTTAAATTTGTGGTAGAAATTTCATTTCCATCTTAGACTTTAGTTGGAGTCACTTGAAACTCTGTGCTTAGTATGTTATCCCTAGCTTGATAAATTTTAGTGGGTAAGAAGCTTATGTTTAGAGCAGCAGTTCTCAGCCTGTGGGTTGTAACTCCTTTGTAACAATGAAAATACATCCTGCATATCAGATATTTACATTACGATTCATAACAGTAGCAAAATTACAGTTATGAAGTAGCAACCAAAATAATTTTATCCTTGAGGGTCACCACAACATGAGGAACTGTATTAAAGGATCGTGGCATTAGGAGGCATTTGGAAGGTTGAGAACCCCTGGTTTAGAGAAAATCAAAAGGTGCTAGTTTATAAATCGGAAAGCTTGATGTTCTCTTTTGACTTAAATCTTGACTCGTGGTGTCAGAACCAGAGGATATGGTTCCAGTGATCAGCAGCAGCCAACTTGTTCCTCCACATTTTATTCTCCAACAAGAAAGGGAAAAGATGCTCATTTTTACAAAGTAGTTATATATCTTGATACCCAAAAGACACAGAGTTAAAGCTTTTGATTATTTGCTTATGAAGTGCTTTCATCTTTAGATTGGCATTAGAAGGAGAAGGCTTACCCTGTTGAGTTCACTAAGTCATTTCCAATGCCTCACATGGCACCTGGTACAGAATGAGTCCCCAAAAGGCTTTTTGACTGAATGAATGCTTTCTACTTATGTAGTACTTTCACATATATAAATTTGCTATATAAGTTTTACAGTAACCCATGAAGTGGATTGGACAAAATATTATTTTTAGATGAGAAAACAGGTTCAGAGAGACTAAGAGGCCTCACTTGGGTACTGAGTGATAGTATCTGAGTCTTAAACTTGGTTTTTTCACTTTTTTTTTGAGACAGAGCCTCAAGCTATCACACTGGGTAGGGTAGAGTACTGTGGCATCATAGCTCACAGCAACCTCAAATTCCTGGGCTCAAGAGAGTCTCCTGTCTCCGCCTCCCAAGTAGCTGGGACTACAGGCACCTGCCACAGCGCCCGGCTATTTTTTGGTTGCAGCCATCATTGTTATTTTGGCAGGCCCGGGCTGGATTCGAACCCGCCAGCTCAGGTGTATGTGGCTGGCGCCTTAGCCACTTCAGCCACAGGCGCTGAGCTGGTTTTTTCACTTTAACTGCAACTTTTTTCCCTCTACTATACCAGACTATTTCTTTCCTATGGGTCTTAGGCAACCTTACAGAGAAGTGAATGTTAGAAAGAGGAGGAAAAGATATGGTCATCCATCAGAAACTCTTCACGAAGGAGTCTGTAGAGCAGTGGTTCTCAACCTTCCTAATGCTGCGATATATTTTCATTGTTACAAAGGGATTGCGACCCACAGGTTGAGAACTGCTGTTATAGAGCATTGTGTTAAAAACAGGGTCCTTGGAGACAGACTGCTTGGGTTCTAATCTCAATTCTGCTACTCGTGAGCCAGGATACCTTGGCAATTAAGTACATCTAACTTCTCCGACTCCACTTCCCATCTGCAAAATGGACATAAAAGTAGTACTGTACTAAAAGGATTATTGTAAGGAATAAATCAGAGGAATTAATATATGAAAAATGCTTAGAATGTGTCTAGACTAGGGGTATCCAACCTTTTTTTCCCTCTCTGCCACATATTGGAAGAAAAAGAGTTATCTTAGGCCACACATTAAAAAAACACTAAGCAAAGCTGATTAGCAAGGAAAAAACAAAACAAAACAAAACAAAAAGGTCCATATATACTTTTTGTGTTATCTGACACCACAGATAAGCAAAAAAATCCTAAAAAAAAAAGAGCATGTTAGACACCCCTAGTCTAGACTCAAGCACATAGTATGCATTATATGAGATTTGTTAAATAAAGAGGAAGAATATAGGTGATTATCACAAGCTAATAGAACTTAGAAAGTTATAGGTCCATAGCATTTAAACTTCTGGTGGTAAGAAGTTGAGTGTGACTAGGATTGTTTTGTTTTTTGGTGAGTTGCCCAGTCTTTTGCTAAACCCACCCCAGCTTCTGTTTTTCAGCAGCATTTATTGTCCTCTTCTGGAGCCACTCTCTTTACCTATATCTTCATTTGAAATTTAAAAATATTTCCCTCCCCCCAAAATCTGTAATGATGAATTTCTTACCATCTTTTTCCTTAAGAGCCTAACAATAGCTCACACAGCCAGACTGTATGTGTTCTGTGAGAATCCAGAATTTACAGTTCGTAAACTTTTATAGTTCTCTTACCATTGTGTACTTTTTAATGTATGTTTTGTAATAGTAATGGCTATGTATTTTTAGAACTTATTATGTGCTTTACAGACATCATCTCATTTAAATCCTTAAACAAACAAAAACATGTGGAGGATAGATAAGGCCCTATTAAGGAATTGAAGTTTAGAGAGGGTAACTTCTCCAAAGTGATACACCTGGTGAAATGTTGGTGGCACTGTTTAAACTCTGAGTATACAAACAGCGGCACTATTTAAACTCTGAGTATGCAAACCCTTAACATTGTTCAGCCTCTTGTCTCTTCATGGTGAGCGTGTTTTAGAGTGTTAGTACCCGGAAGACAGGTTCAGATTGGTGAAGCAGAGTTTACGTAGAGGCCTTCCCAGGCACATTTGGGAAGGGGGTTTAATAATAACCATAATATTGATTTTGGTGATAGACTGAATTTTCATTTTTTAAAATTCTCAAGTGAAGTAAAAATAGATCTTGTTTCTTAGATGTATTTGTTTAGTAGTCCATGTATTAATATAACTAATAGCTGTGCTGTATGGGAACCTTTCTTTTTCTGTTGTTATTAGACTTCTGACCTGTTTGCTTTGTTTTTGTACATTGTCCTCAGTCTAGATGGCAGGTAACAGGTCATGGTGCTATTTTTGTTCAGTAAATATTAGATTATAGCGACTCATAGAATGAACTCAGAGCTGATTTATTTGTCCTAGTACGTGCCTTTATTAACTTTTAAAAAAATATCATTAGTCCTAGGTACTTTTATGACTGTGATAGTGACATTAAGTTTAAACTCTCAGTGGTGTCTTAATTCTCATAGAGATTCCGTATCATTTGTCCCCATAAACTGGCCTATGCCATTTTTAAGTTTAATGCAAATACTGGAATCAACTAGAATGCTAGGATTTATTTTTTTCTCAAAAATGTAGAATAATTTAGTAAGTAACCATTCACCATGCTTTTTCTATTTTTATTTGTAGTACCAGAAGAAAACATTGCAACCATGAAGTATGGAGCCCAGGTTGTAAAAGGAGAGCTGAAGTCTGCCTTATTAGATGGTGATACTCAAAATTATGATTTGGATCATGGATTTTCCAGGCACCCAATTGATGATGACTGCCGTTCAGGCATTGAAATCAAGCTAGGTCAGCCATCCATTATCAATCACATACGGTTACTCCTCTGGGACCGGGATAGCCGGTGAGTCACTTGGGTTTGCAGATTTTGGTGATTTATTTCTTTATGATCATGCTGCTGTTTCTCTTGAAGGTTGATTCTGGGTAAAGAGTTAAAGGACATATTTCTTTAAAATAAATAAATTTTTTCCCTGCTAATACAGAAAAAGTAACAAATATGTGTTTATTGTAGAAAATGTAGAAAATATAGAAAAGCACATAGAACAAATTAAAAATTGCTAATATCTCACTACCCATTATTGATTTTTTTATATATCTGATTACTGATTTGTTTTTTGCTTATTATGTATAGCCATACACAAAACAGAAACCTATACAAACATACTTATATGAAGTAAAGATTAGATGTACGAAAGCTAACTTCACTTTATAATTTATGTATTATGAGCATTCTACCCTTTTAAAAATATTCCTCTAAAATGTTATTTTTAATAGCCATCTGATATTCCATCATGTGGATTAGCATTATTTATTTACTTTACTTTTGGATATTATAACTTTTTTTTTTCTTTTCTTGAGGTGGGTCTCCTCTGTTGCCTAGTCTGGAGTTCAGTGGCATAGTCATAGCTCATTGTAGTCTTGAACTGCTGGGCTGAAGGGATCCTCCTGCTTTAGCCTCCCAAGTATCTGGGACTACAGGTGTGGGCCACCATGAACAACTTTTTCTTTCTTTCTTTCTTTTTTTTTTTTTTTAAAGAAATGAGTTTTTACTGTGTTGCTCAGGATGGTCTTCAACTCTTGACCTCAAATGGCTCTCCTGCCTCAGCCTCCTAAACCATTGGGATTATAGGGATTAACCATTGTGCCCAAATATTATAACTTTTTAAAAGCATTTTATCCTGTGGGTGAAGAGAAAAATAGTTGTCTTGTATGTCGATAACCATCATCCTCAAAACAAAACAAAAAAAAAAATTGTGAAAAGATTTGCTGAGTTTTAGCCTGGGAACCACTCAGTTTCTAAGTAGCTTTAGGGTGCTGTTTTCCTTCTAGCCACTGTGATGCTTTCACCCACTGTGGTTTCCAGGGCCTTCCGTGATGGCAGGAGTATCAGAGCAATATGTGTGACCAAGAAATGAACTGTTCTAAAAGTTGTTTGTATTTCATTCATTTAATTAATAATGAAATTAGTATAAAAATAATGAAAGGTTAGTCTGTTTGAACTGAAAGTAGTTACCATTTTTAGGATGTTAAATATTTATAGACTATTTTGTTTTAGTGTGTACATCACATTCATAGGGGACTTAACTTTACTACGTAACTGTTCTTTTTTCATAGAAATTGTTATCATTCTAAGCGAAGGTGAAAAATTCAGAATCTTAAGCCAAAAAGATTCTGACATGTTGTAAAATTATATCCTGCATTACTGTTAACCTAGTGAGGTTCAATAAAAGGTTATAACCAATTTGAGACTGAGTGATAAAATGAATGGGAGTGAGGGGACAGCAGAAAATGACACAAAATAAGCTGACCTTTTCTGGTCACAACTGTGGGTTGTAGGGTGACGTTTATGGTCACCTAAATCTTCCAAGATTGTTCCTGTTGATATTACAATACAAGTAATAACTGCATCTCAGATTCAAATTTGTTTCATGACAGGGGAATATAGGTTTGTTGAGTATGGGACCAGCATGTAATAGTCTAGGGTAGCTGACCAGAAGAAGAAGATAGGCTGTTTTCCATTACCGTTAGATTATTAGGTGGCAAGTTTTAAGTTGTACCCCAAAGAAGCATGCATTATCTCTTCACCCATGTCATTTTTTTTTTTTTTTTTTTTTTTTGTAGACTGCTTATATGTGTGGGATTTTGTGGGGTTGTGTAGGGAACCATTCCAAGTTGGCTTTCCTCCTGAGCACTTTGCTAGAGAGGAGAGGAGGAAAAGGCATGCCTCCTGCTTCCCAATTTTCTGTTCTTTCTCTTTCTCATGGCTTGGCTTTATTAATCTGCTAATATGATAGGGGGAAAGCTGTTCTGGCCATGTTTAAAAAGGAGCAGTGCTTTGCATGCCTGATATATGCCAAGCACCCTGGGGATATGAAGATTAATATGGTATGGTCCTTGTTCTTAAGCAGTTTATTATTTGGTAAGGCAGAACACAAGCTGAAAGATAATTTCAGGGCATTGTGGGTGAATGCTACAACAGACAGATGAATATAGCTTTCGTTGTTGATGATGCAGAAAATATAATTAGTGAATTCTGTATTTTTCTATGCCTTTTAATACATTTTTTAAAATATAGTTTTGGATTATTATTTTAATATGGTATTTTTTTTTTTTTCTGCTTTTTTCCTTTTGATTCACAGGTCTTACTCATACTTCATTGAAGTATCAATGGATGAACTGGATTGGATCAGAGTGATAGATCATTCTCAATATCTGTGTCGTTCCTGGCAAAAATTATATTTTCCAGCTCGTGTCTGCAGGTTAGTTCTTGTGGTTAAGATGATTTTGATTCGTATTACTGTATAGGGAGATTTGGACTTTGGGAAGCAGACTGTGTTTTTTATCTCATGGAAGAAGAGTTTTTCAGGTTGTCAGCTACCAAACACATTCAAAGGAAAAAACTTAGGGCAAATATGGACAATTACATGTCTTAATATTTAGAGCTGCCAGTGGAACTATTTATCCAAAATGTTTTGTACCATATATTTGTCACAGAAATGTGAATGAGTAAGAAAGGGCACTTGAGAAGTAGAAATGCTTTGTTAGAAGGTATGTTCTTCCCATGAAATATATGAGAGGTGTGCCTGGAGGTTTTCCTGGCAATGCCCAGGGCCAGGAGGGGATTTTTGGATTCCAGTGGGCATGTTTTTCTCTAGGGCAGTGGTTATTAAATGGGGTTTGACAGAAAAGGTGTTTCATGTGGGGTTGAGTTAGGGATAAAGGAGGCTCCAGCCTCACACTCTCCCTTCAACCAGAGCTCTTCTGCTTTTATTGTTATGTATTACAACCTCAGGTAAGATTTTTTTTAAAAAGTATCAAAAAACTATTTTGATACTTCATGGTCTCTCTTTAGGTATAAGCCATCATTTAAACTTTTTAATGAAATTCTATAAAACATATAAATTGATAAAATTTGGGAGTTGAGAACAGTGGTTAAAGCCCCTGAAATTCTGTTTTTGTCCCTTGAAGTCAAAAGATCTAAGACAGAAAGTGATTGGTTCATTCATTCAGGGAGGGGAAGAGAAGGGACAGGATATGGTGGATATAAGCCACTCCCCTCCCCACCCTCACCTGTGCTCCTCCTGACCACTCACTGATTTGGAGGCTGATTTGGAGCAGACAGGGGTGCCCACACACTTACTCCCTTTTCTGGAAGTCACACTTATGTTTGTGAAACTCATGATTTAACAGCATAAGGCTGATCCACCAGGATCTCCACAAAACCTTTTAGCCTCTGGCACAGTAAAGAATGTCTACATTTTTTTTTTTTTTTTTTTTTTTTTTTTTGTTATGGATATCAGTGTTCATAATGTTACCCAGGGATCCTCTTGTGTGAAAATGAACAGAATCAATTTCATTTCCTCATAGAGGGACTAAAGTGTCTCAGGTCTGCTGGTTGCTCTTTTATCAGAGGAGTTCTGAATGGATTAAAATGAGAGGGACAAGAAATTGAGTGAAGGTTTCATATCTCCGAGCTGCCTAGGGATACTCTTGAGAGTGACAGAGGGGCCCCCACATGGAGGAGGAGATTGAGTCTGCTTTGACTCAGGTTGTTACTGTTGTATCTGATTAAAATACAGGCAGTATCAGCATAGCAATCATAGCATCTGATGTGGACTGAAGGACTTGTATTTGCATTTAATTTGAAACAATAGGAACAAAGCATCATGAATATAATATCAGCTATTGTAGTCTTTGTGCTTTACTCACCTGAAAGCTTCTGTTGTATGTATGGAGGGAGATAAGTGCCTTCAGTCATGATCTCTGACTTCTAGAAAATATATTTATTTTGTTGATCCTTTCTGGCCTTGACTTTGGTATAGTTTTCTTGTGTTTTGAGTCTGGCTATATTCATGATGCTAATTATTGTGTTGGTAGAAGCACCTTCCAATTCTGACTGAGAAAAACTGAGCAGAACTGGTGTTAAAAAAAGGGAAGGAATCTTGATATCAAGGTTAGAAAATGAAAAAAAAATTATAACCACTTTAACTTGTTATATTAATTGCTATATTCCTTCATAAACTACCTTTTATACTTGGTTAGAATTTTGATAGTATTTAAAAATGAACTTAAGAATAAGTATTAATTGGTTATTCAAGGACGTCTTAGTGTTTCTTATCGTCACATTTATTGACTACCTAAGCATTGTTCTAAAAATACACTTCTTCCAGGAACTTTACTAGGCAAACAAATTTTTTATTTTCTTAGCATGTAAGTGTTCAATTTGCATTATGTTGACTTGCTCATTTGTATGTCGCCTTTGTTCTTTACTGTCTTTTGTGTGTTTGTTTTGCCTACTATACTAAAATTACAAGCTTTTTGAGGCAAGCTTATGTATTCCAGGGCTCCTCAAACTGCGGTCCACGGGCCACATGAGGTGGTGTGATTGTATTTGTTCCTGTTTTGTTTTTTTACTTCAAAATAAGATATATGCAGTGTGCATAGGAATTTGTTCATAGTTGTTGTTTTTTTAGACTATAGTTGGGCCCTCCTGCTGTCTGAGGGACAGTGAACTGGCCCCCTGATTAAAAAGTTTGAGGACCCTTGAATTCTAATCTTTTAGTATTCTTTTTTTTTTTTTAGGCAGGGTCTTACTCTCTTCATAGCTCACTAAATCCTCAAGCTCCTGGGCTTGAGTGATCCTTCTACTTCAGCCCTCTGAGTAGCTGAAACTATGGGTGTAGGTCACCATGCTGGGCTCATTTTTCTATTTTTTGTAGAGATTGAGTCTTGCTCTTGTTCAGTCGGCCTCAAACTCCTGACCTCCAGTGCTTCTCCTGCCTTAGCCTTCCAAAGTACTAGGATTATGGGAATGAGCCACTGTACCTGCCTAATCTTTTAGTGTTTGTGCAGAATACTCAGATTGTGATCTTGTATATAGTAGGTATTCTATAAATGTTAGCGTGTGTGTTGTGGTATCAAGACACTTGACTATATTACTAATTTAGTGTTACTATGCACATATATTCACTCTCTGCAGTGGTAAATGGTTCTGAACTGTTTGCAAAAGTTACCATATTTTTCTGTGTATAATGCATACTTTTTTGCCCAAATTGTAAAGGGAAAAATAAGGATGTGCATTTTACATGAGTGGTACTAATTTTGTATCTCTAAAATGTTTTTAATTTTTATTTATGTTTATGCATTAAAAATGTGTCTCTAGAAAACAATAATGATGTCTCTCTCTCTCTCTCTCTGTCTATATATATATATATATATATATATATATATAAATACCCTGAGATGTGTATTATTTTTGGGCAAGCTCTGCAACTCCAGGAGCTTCGAGCCCACCCAACTGATCACGCTGGACACCGCCATCTTGGAAGCGGGCACACAGTGAGGAGAGGTAGCGTCAGGACCTTGGTGAAAGCAGGGCGGAGTTGCTGTGCCGTGGCGCCTCCTTCTCTTTTGAGACATGCAAAGTTTAGAGCCTGGGAATATGGAGGAGCTGGGAGTAAGCCCAGATGGCGCGTGAGACTAGTCCAGGCGACTTGAGCGCTAGACTTGCCCAGCTGTTTCCTCCCGGCCCACCCTAATGCCCACGCCCTCTCATTTACTATTCCCACGCATGTGCATCAGTGGGAATGTCGCTGCAGCCTCTCTGCAGAGAACCTCCGTGGGCTTATTTCCTGGGAAGCTGGTGTTAGGGGCCAGGGCCGGCCCTGTCTGCCCTGGACTCCTGATGATAGATCCCTGCCCTTTCCAGGCTGGCTCATCTCTCGCACAGCTGGCCGCTGTTCTGAGGCCGCAGGGAGGCTATGATGAGGAGGAAGCTTTCCCTGATGATACCCCAGTGAAGCACTCTGCATTTACTTTTATGTTTAGTGACAACACCGTGATCTCCTTGAGCCACCCAGACCTTGGGCACTGAATAACATCAGAATGAATGACGCCAGTCTTTCCCAAACTTGCAAATCTTACAGAGCAGGTGTAACTGGTTAAGATGAGATTCCTAAGTCACACCCAAATATGTGGGTTATTATAAAAGTTTTGAAATACACAAAAATCAAGAAATGTAAAATCCATGTGAACAGAAACAAATGAAGCCTTTCCAGCAACACCCATAAGCAGAGCAAGTTGAAACTCACATGAGTGAATTAGAAAGGACTGTATTTCTTGGAAGTGAAATAATGGACCATAGCATAGTCTGTATCAAAACTTCCATAGTGACCCATGCACTATGGGTCAGCCAGTCAGCTCTTCAGGAGAAAGATCAGGGTGTCTGTTCTTTTAACAAACATCCTAAATGGTTCTTCCTACTGGCAAGTTTGGGAAATTATAACCAACTCAACACCTTGGGGGTTTGGACAAATCATAAGCTAAAAATTACAACCTGTGGGCTCAGGTACTCCTAAGCTCTTATGCTTTGCTGCCAGATACCTTCACAGGCATAAACATCATGGAGACTGAGGCCCAAGGTCATAACAGCAGGCTATTAGTAGAACCAGGTGTCTGAGCCCAGGTCTCCCAGACCCCAGTGAGACATCTTCCTTGTCAGTGAGGTGTCCCAGGGGCCTCAGAATGGGGCCAGTTGCACGAGAAATGAGGTATCAGAAAGGTTGGGGATCTACTGTCAGGAATCTGGGGCAGGCAGGGCCAGCCCTGGCCCCTCACACTAGCTTCCTGGGAAATAAGCCCACCAAAGTTCTCAGTGGAGTGGTAATGGCCACATTTCCACTGACAGACATAGGTGGAAATAGGAAATGAGAAGATGTGGGGATTTGGGTGTGCTGGGAAGGGACAGATTGGGGAAGTTGGATGCTCAGGTCACCTGGACTCCTCTCACCTGCCACCTGGGCTCACTCCTGTCTTCTGCAGCAGTTGGCTCCATGCCTAGCTCCTCTTGCAAGAGAAGGAGTTGCCACTGTGTGGCCACTTCTGCCCTCCTTTAAAGAATTCAAATGAAAGATTTTTTTTTTTTTCCCCTGAAAGTCTAGACTTAAAACATGGGAGTGCATTATACACAGCAAAATATGGTACTTTTTTTTTTCTTTTCAGGAAACTGAATTTTGATATTAATCCCGAGGGATATGAGTGTCATGTATTGATGAAAGATTATATCCAATACAATCACAAAAGGAGAGATACTTTGTTTAGGCTAACTTGCATATAAGTCAGCATTGGATAGTAGAGAAACTATGGGCTATGGGTTAGATAGAGCTCTTCTTAAATCCTGGTTTCTCCTTATACTTGTGTTGTGATAAAATTGTGCCTCCTTGGGTCCTGTTATCTAAACTCATAAAGAACAGGAATATGACATTCTCTTCATGAGGTGTTTGATGTAAAGGTTAGATGACAAGTATGTTGACAAGTACTGAGCACAATGCCTAGATTGAAGTAGAGGCTTAGTGAATAGCAGTTATTTGTATTTTTTCCTAATTTTGAAGACTCCAAACAGGTATATGATCTTTAGGGAAAGAGAGTTATCCCTGCCATCTTCTTTGGCTATAGTGCTATGAGGACACTGTTTCTTTGGGCAGAAGCCTAATATTGTTACTTTTCCACACTGTGAGTTCATGCATAGCAATTAAAAATGTGCTTACATAGTATTTTTTTGTTTTTTTAAATCTTAACAGTCTGCCCATTTTTGTATGTTTCCAGCAGTTTTTATATATTTTGATTTTGTTAAAACACTTTTTATTTTAATAAAACATATATAACATAAAATTTGCCATTCATTTATCTTGTGGAATGAAATTTAGTCCACATTTACCAGGCCAAGATAGTGTATCACAACTAGTGACTGTAAGGATAACTTCAGGCTTCAAAGCCAGAGTAATTGTAATGATAACTGTTTCATCCATAATGGAGAGAAATGATCTGCTCTTTCTGGACTCTTTTTAGGAATGCTTGTGGGTTATGTGGGGACTGCTCTATGCAGCGAAAAGTTTAGACCAATCACCTCTCTCCTCCCTTAACTAGGGATGAAGAAAAGTGACTCATCAATTTATATCTAATCCTTCGTATGTCCTCAGAGCCATGCTATCTATGTCTTGTAACTTCTCTTCCTCAGGAAAGGCAGTTTCTTCTTCATCCATTATCTACAACCTCAAATTGTCTTGGCTATCTAGTAAGCTCTCTCCCAGTCCTTTCCACAGCTTTGTTCCATGATGGAGCCTAGGGCTGAACAGAAAATACTAGTAAGGAATGGTGAACAGTGAGTACTCTAGGGATGCTTTTATGAATTTCTGGCTGTTTCTCAACATGGTGCTGTTAATTTAGCAACCATATGATATTGCTGGAATATGAGGAGACTTGAAAATATGTAAATGGGTTGAGGTTATTTCAAAGTGTGCATATGATTCATGGCTGGAATTATAAATGTGATCTTGGTGTAAAACTTGGGAGTTGAGGGAGAAGAATAGCAGGACCAAAAGAAAAGTTCTGGAGGATTTGCCTGTTGGAAGAGGGAAGAAAAGAGTATGTGGCAGACGTGTTTATGTCAGAGGCTGTTTGGAAGGTCAGAGGAATATTCTGAGGATCACAGTTTGCTGAAGACAAGGCCAGAAAGGGTGTTCAGAAGGATGCAACTTGACAACAAATAATGTGGCAACGAGTCAGGAGGGAAAGAACTAGGTTAACACAAAATTGGGTCCCTTTCCTTCCCTTCCCTTCCCTTCCCTTCCCTTCCCTTCCCTTCCCTTCCCTTCCCTTCCCTTCCCTTCCCTTCCCTTCCCTTCCCTCACTCCCCCTCTCCTTCCCTCCTTTTCCCTTTCCTCCTCTTCTGTCCAGTTATCAAAATGGAAATGTTTCTCATAAAATTTTAATATTTTAAATATTGATAAAACTTGCCTTCTGGAAATGTACCTGATTTCTACCAATTACACATAAAAATGCCTTTCTCTGAACCCTTACCAACGTAGGCATTGTCAACATTTGCCAATATGAGTTATGACTTGTAAAACAGTTTTATCTTGCTTTGAATTTATCAGTGAGTTAAAGCCTCTTTTAGTACTTATTTATGAAAAGCCTGTTCTTCTGTATATTTTTTTCTGAGATGATTATCCTTTTTTTTTTTTTTTCCTTGTGAAAGTCTTTGTGTTGATACATTGATAACATTTGTATTTATGTGGTTATTATCCTTTTGCCTGCCATGTACACATAATGTGCAATTTGTTATTAATTTTTAGTGTTTTATTATTTTTTGTGCCATCTAGAATTTTGCCTTTTTAAAAAATGTAGTCAAATCTGACAGTCTTTTTATGACTTCTAGTTTGGTATATTTAGAAGGGTATTCCTCACTCCAATATTAAAGAATATTATATTTTCGTATGCTTTCTACAATTTTTTTTTTTTAGTATTTGTATCTAAATATTTAATCCAACCAGAATATTTTTCATGTATCTTTTCAGGTCAAGATAGCTGACTAAAATTGTTTATCCAATAAACATTTTTAACTGCACTAATATGAACAGCCATGTTTATCATGAGCTGAATTCTAGTGGATGCTCCACTGTGTTCCAGTGATTGGACTCTGGTTGAAAGTCTTTTAATTATTGTAGTTTTCCTTCCCTCCTTTTCCTCTTTTCTTAGAATGAGAAATTATAATGTGCCAAATGTGTCATAAAAAAAAGTGTCATAGAGTATCTATTAGCCTATCTTCTGGTCACAGGGGTCCCCTTAGCGGCCATCAGTGATGATAAACATCTCACAGGAATGGTTTTTTTTTTCCATTTACAACAAGAAATTTAGGCATGCCAGCTCAGGAAATAGATTTCTTTCTATTTATTCCTCTGTTTATTCATTCATCATTCACTCATTCAACAAATAAGCACTCACTTTGTTCTCCCTATTGTACTTGATATCGGGGTCATAACACTAAAGAAGACTGCCAAGGTTTCTGCTCTCATGGAATTTGGGAGAAACAGATATAAGCAAACAAATAATTATTCTATCAGGAAATTACGTGTGTTGTGAAGATGGTGCTGTGATAGTGACTGGGGTCAGGGGAGCAGGGTTATCGTAGATAGGGTAGTTAGGGAATGCCACAGAGGGGAGGTGGGTGTTTTAGGCTGGGAGTGACATTTTCTGGTCATTGTTTAGGATATTCAGGTTTTCTTTCGTGTTCATTGAATGTTATTCAGGAATAGCTGGTCTACTGCAGGAGGCCTCATTAGATGAATACTAAAACTGTACTGTTTTTTAGTATAAGGCACTTTAATCTCTTTTATTGCTACCATTCATTCCAGGTCTCTCCTTATTCCTGCCATCATTAGATACAAAATAATTGTATGCAAGCATAATTTTTTTCACCCATTCTCATTAGATTATAGTAGCTACACAGTGCTATAGATCTATGAGACATAAAACAATGGAAGAACTAAGCGTTACTATTTATGGAAGCATTCTTTCCCTACCATATTAACACTGTATAAAAGCATGTTTGTCTTTTTTTCCGTTCTGTCCCTCCACCTCCTCCAAGTAGACATTGATATATTTATTTACTTTTAAAGGCACTTTACCTTATTCAGAGATTCATCAGATGCTTTAGAATCATAGAATTATATTCAACCTTTACTATCTTCATGTTATTTGAGAGCTTCACAATTCAAAAAAATGTCTTATTCAGATGTAAAAGGAAGAGGAAGTTTCATTGTTAAAAAAAAGAAAAGGAATTGCTTTAGTTCATACTTAGTTTGAATTGTCCCTCTTCCTACAACTTTGATGTACTGTAATTGAACTAGCATAGAGCAGTCCTGCATACAGAGGGACATTTTCCTCTAAGAATGCAAAGCAAAATGTAGCCACATGGTGTCACTAAATTATAACAATTTTGCTTAGAGCCAAAGAAAATTTGAAAATTGCTTTTTTGCAAAACCATATTTAAATATAAATTGTTCTGAAGTCTGTGATTTGTGAAATAACATCTGAAACTATTTGTACTGTTTAAGTCTTTTTACTGATGTGGAGCATTAATTATGTCTGAAGTTCATAGATGTACATTCTCATCCTAGCTAGCTCTTGAGTCATCAGCTGCAAAGCATAGGGCTTATGTAGTACACTTATTCAGTTTCATGTAAATAAGTTTTTTTAAAACTTCCTTTGGGATTTTGAAATAAATAGAAGAGTAACTCAAAGGAGATAGGAGGTAGATTCTCTAAATATTAATAAGGAATCAGAAAACAGAAAAGAGGAGGAATGAAGATAAAGAGAAACAAGGTTATAGAACCTCAAGGGAGGGGTAGGAAGGGAATAGTCTAATATTTATTGAGCATCTTCTATAGGCCAGGTGCATATCATTACCTTATGTGATTTTTACAATAGCCCTATGAGGGAAACTACTACCTTAACTCTACAAATGAGGAAACTGAGTTGTAGAAAAGCTAAATTTGCAGGCAGGTCTGTCTGACCCCTCATTACATTGCTGCTGCAGGAATTGAGGTACAGAACTAGCTCTGGAAAAAAAAGAAAAAGAAAGAGAAGCCCTGAAGAAACTCTTGCTGCCTTTTTGGGAGGAAGAATTTCCAGGAATGCTGTAGGATAAGGCCTGTTGTGGCCAAATTCTGCTAGTGCTGGTCTCAGCTGCCCTGACTCCAAGCACATGTAATACTAATAATTATGATGAATAATTGGGGACGTTATCTTTTTACAAATGTTCCAAAGGGAGTGTAGCAGTCTTTTATCTAGGTGTGTACTGTCAGTTTGTCAATACAGCTTTGAATTTCTCTGTCCCATAGTTTCTTGTAGAATCATTTCAGACTATTACTATAGAATGAACTTGATGTTTTTAATTCCTAATTTGTTTTGCTTCAGCTGTGTTTAGAAACAAGTTTTATCTATTATAAAATGTCTCTTCATAAGATCTATTTACATCTTGAGTTGCTTTTTTTTTTTAGTTGAGAAATTTTCTACTTACTATTTTTGCCTAGAATCTTCTTATGAAGGGGAAAAACAAAGAAAAACCTGAAAACGACTGTATTTTATGTTCAGTAAGACCTTTGAGAAATAGCTGCTATGCCTAAGTTACTCAATTGAATCCAGGCGTTTTTGTTTTATTTTGTTTAAAGAATAATAAAATGTTGAGCTGCTTTTTTGTGTAGTGGGAGGATTGGGACATGAGAAAATAGAAGAGTTGTCCTTTTCCTTAGCATTTTATTTTATAATTTTAGAATATAAATCGGTGTCTTAATAGGCCTGTTGCATGAGATGATGTTGATAACGCTAATAACCTGTTATTATTACCACAAACAGTATTGTTTCTTCTTCACTTTGGCAGAGAAAGAACTATATTTGGTTCTGCTTACAGTTGTTGCCCAAGCAGTTAGGCCCAGGATTAAGTTCAGAAAGACCTTCCTAGGTAATCATTAGACTTCTTTTTCTCACGCTTTTCTTCCTTTCAATTCTATTACTTATAGGATTTATTCATTCAGATATTCACTCATCAGACATTTATTGAACACTTGCTATATTGCAGGCACCTAACTTAGGTGCTGGGCATGAAAGGATGAACAAGACACAGTTGCTGTTCTCAAGAATTTCATGATAAAATGGGAATGACAGCCTTCTAAAAATTGATAAAGTAAAATATGATAAGTGCAACAATAAAGATTATATATAGGATATATAGGAGAGTAGTTATCGGGAATCCTACCAAAGAAAGGGTTTGAACTGAGTCTTAAAGGACCAAGGGATAGTGCAGGCACAATAAGGAATAAAGGATGTTCTGTATATTCAGGGTACTTACAAAAGGTAGACTCAGCATTGGACTTAGCCAAATCTAAACTCTTTACTCAAAGTCTTCCCTCATTGGGTCCTTATACTTGCGTAGTTTTATCCTTGGTTCTTACAGAAAATACCTTTTTATTGTCTTACTAATCAAAATTTCACCCTGCACTGCCTAGCTGTGATCGCTCTGACCTTTCATTTTAGCATTTATAGCTGGAATTGCCCAATTAACCATTAATTATGTAATATATCTTGTATATCTAATTATTTTGTGGTTCCTGTCCCTTGGTTTGTATTTCTTAGGTAATAGTTGTCATTACATATCTCATTGAATCTCTTTAGGCCTCTAACATCCCTGAATGCAGGTTCCCATATAATAATCAATTTTTTTGGAAAGTATTCCGTTAACACTGTTCTTTTTTCCAGTGTTAGAGAGAAATACTAAGAAATAAGATCTTATAATTTCTTTCCACAGAAAATAAGTTTAAAGAGAATTGTGAGTACAAGTCCCTTGGTTAATGAGCCCATCAGAGCTTTCTCAGTGATCATTATAAATGGTACAAGTTCCCTAGATCAGGGTGCTTTCTGTGGATACAAGGTGAGCTCAGGGGAGAGTAGGCCAAAAGTAAAACCAGATTGCTTGTTGGCTGCCAGAAATTCTGGGCAGAGTGCCAGGCTTGGTTCACCTTCTAAAAATTCATATTCAGTATGAAAATAGGGGGCTCGATCTCTGCCAGGAATGTGGTAGCATGAACACTTGGACTTCCTTCAGCCCAAAGTGCTTTATTGATGTGAAGAAAGCCTCGGGGTGGGGGTGGGGGCTGATCAGAGTGGACTGGTGGTTTTGACCTCTTTTAAAAGAGTTGTAATATTTTCCTTAGCAGCCTCACTTCATTATGTTTCAAATTATAATTTCATAAGTTAATAATTGTTCATCCAAATAATGTGGGTCACATATACACATGAATATGTTCTGCCTGATAGGAAGCTATAGGTTTAATTTCTAATAGTCATCGAAATTCTGTGCACATTATGAAGCTATTAGGATGTAATAGCTGTTTTAGTTCATCTCACCCTGTAAAGGAAATGTGATGCAGACTAAAATGATCAGTAATTATATATATTGAAAGCTAAACCTCCAGTTATAGAAAGAGCTAATTTACACGTTAGATTCTGATAAAATTGTAGTAGGCTGTAAGTTTCAAAGTTAGTGTTATATCCTGTCTAAGACTATGAAAGAGAATCTGTGCCAAAAGATAGTTTTCCTTCTTTGAAATCCTCTTTTGCATTGCCCATTATAATTTTGGAGTTGCAAATCAATAGTAATGAAAAACTGCTTGATAATTTTCTAAAGAAAAAAATTAGAAGGACTGTTAGAGGGAGCAGGATTTAGAAAGACTTTATTTTATGTCTGTTGATCAGTGACTACCATCTGCCTTCCATTTAATGTTTTAGAAGCATGCATGCGTTTCCCAGTTCTGAACAGATGATGTGCATGGTTTGTTGAGATATATGTGTATTCTGGATGTGTGTGTGTATATATACCTACTGTGCTTAAAATCACACTTGAAGTGTAAAACAGATAATGAATCTCCATTTTGGGCTTATTTGCATTTTCAGCTCTTATACACAAAACAAAAGACTACAATGACACTGATTTTCTTTTCTACTTTAGAACTAACCAGCTGTCAACAAATATTTTGATTAAACACTTTTCTTTATTGGAGAACTTTGGGGGCATGTTCTTTGTATAAACATATTGTTTTCTTGAATGTCAAGGGACATATTCTCCATATGATTCATGGATGTTTCACATCGATAAGCTGTCATGCACAAAATATATTTTTCACTGTAAACTTTCTTTTTACCATTGATTCCTCTATGGCAAAAATATGGTTAAGAAAATTATCTGAAATATCTGATATCTGAATTATCTGAAATAAAGGTGGTGAATATATGTAAGTGTGCTTTAAATGAAGATTTATAAATTTGACTTTTCCAAGATATTTTTAAAGACGATTTTAACAGTTCCTCTAATATATTTAAAATGTGATTTGACTACAGGAATTTTGTTAATATTTTGACTATTTGCATACTTCATGAATATATTCTAGTCTTCTATGTGAAAGCATGCATAAACCTATTATTTACAAAATGGTATTATGTAGTACATGCTACATAATAACCTTGAACATATATCTTTATATTATATTATATTATATTAGGTTATTATATTATTATTATAATATAATATATTATATTAGGTTAATTATAATATATATAATATATTAATATATAATATATATAATTATATATAATTATAATATATATAATATATTATATTAGGTTATTATAATATTATTATATTATAACAAGGTTATTATATTATAATAACCTTGAACATATATCTTTATATTCACTGTGGCTGTCATCCAATATTAGTACATAAAAATCTGCTTTATCCTTTTTAACAACAGCATAGTATTCTGAAGGTCCAGTTCCTTATTCAGGGACTTTTAGGATGTTTCCTGTTTTGCTGTTATAGAATAAAAAAGTCTTTGCTCACTTCTCTGACTATCTGTAAATAAGCATAAGCAAAGAATTAAAATCATCTTAAAATGTAAAACATGTTGCTAAATGCTATTCAAAAGTATTTGTACCAGTTTATTTCCATTAGTGTATGGAAGAACCTGTTTCCCCACATCCTTATCAACAATGGCATTATACTTATTTTCAAACTTTGTTGAACTAATAAGAAAATATTTGTTTTATTGTACAGATTTTTTATTACCTATATTTGTAAAATTAAGTACCGTATATACTCGAGTATAAAACGAGTTTTTTCAGCACAAAATTTGTGCTGAGTTCGGGTTTTTTGGAACAAATTTTGTGCCGGAAAAAACTCGGCTTATACTCGAGTATATACGGTAACTGTGCATCTGTTTGTTGATAGGTACCCACATTTTTCTGGAAAAGATGAAAAGTTAGGTTAGCCTCAAGGATGTATTGAGTTTTTGTTAGGGCTTTTCTGATGAGGTCTTCTAGGATGATGGTTCTCAACTGGGGGTGATCCCCTCCCCCAGGAGACATTTGGCAACGTCTGGAGACATTTTTGAGGGAATGGGAACTCCTTGTACTTTTATATAGTGGATGGAAGCCAGGGATGCTGCTAAATATCCTGCAATGAACAGGACAACTTCCTACAACAAATAATCATTCAGCTCCAAGTGTCAGTAGTGCCCAGGTAAAACACTCTGATTTTGGAGAAGGTTGCAATAATCCCGTTAGTAAAGGGGGCTTGAATTAGGATGTCTTTGGTTAAAATGAGAAAGAGAAGAGCTGTAAGAGACATTTCAAAAGAAAAACCAGTTAAACTTTGACTGATTGAATATAGAGAGGGGAAAAAAAAAGAAGTTGCATCAAAGAGTTTTAAAGTTTGGAATGTATGTCGCTGGTAAATGGGAAATATTGGTAGACAGAAGTTGTGAAAAAGTTTTAACTAGTTGCAAAATAATTATTTGAGAAAAAAATGGTAATATTCTTTGTTATTTTGTCTCCTTTGCTTTTATGTGGTCAGATTGTAATTTTGTGCTTGGGGGACAGGATTGTATTAGATTTTGGATTACAAAATCTCTAGTTAGTACCAAATATTTGGTCTCAGTTTCCTCTTTCTGAAATGCTCTTCTCTCATATCTATTCCTGAAATTGTATCTATTCATTTAGAAGCTGGAATGCCACTTCCTCCAGGAGATTTTTGATTTCCCAAATGAAATAAAAAGTATTCCTCATTCAACAAATACTTATTGAGTGCCATGCTAAGTACTAGAGCTACAGTGGAGAATTTTGAATACATATTCCCAGTCCCTTGTAGAGTTTTTAGCTTAGTAGGAGAGTCAGATATTAAAGAAAAGAATGACTGGTAAAGGAAGAATTATAAACTATTATAAATGCAGAGAAGGAAAAGCACAAGTGGACACTAAAGATATAAAAGAGGAATACAGTTTAAAATGGGGCATCAAGGGAGATCTTTTAGGGAAGAGATACGTGTATTTAAGTACAAGGCTAAGGGATGATTAGGAGTTAGGGAAAGACAAAAGGGGAAAGTCTTTGGAGCAGAGACAGATAGGAACACCTCCAGGAAGGAAAGACCTTGGCCTCTTTTAGGAAATGGAAAGAGGTCATTGTCATTGCACAGTGGCAGTGGAATAGAGGGGAGAGGTAGGCAATGACTAAGTTTTTCAGGGCTGGGGGTGAGTGGCCATTAAAAACTTAGTAGCAATCTATCAAAAGTGCAGTCCCTGGGAAGGGCATTAATCAAGGATGTGACATAATCTGACATTGTCTCCTTTGTGGGGAGTGGATAGAGGTGGGTAGGAGTGGGAAGCAAGGGGTAAGTCCGCAGACCTGAGTTGCAGTGCAGTAGAAGTGTGGTGGTTGCAGGCATGTAAAGATAATGGCAGTGGAATTAGAGAAAAATGAATGGATTTGAGATGTATTCTTTAGCTCATGAAACTTCCAAGGAGCATTGTTGGGGCTGAAAAAGGAGGTTGAGCTGGAAATAGAAACTTAAGAGAAGTTGTTATAAAGAATGATATTTGAAGCTGCTGAAATTTATTTGATCCAAAAGAGATAGAATGTAGTAGAGTATAAAGAAAGAAGAAAAAAAGACCTAGAACTGAGTCTGATGTGCTCCAAAATTTGTTCAAGTAGAAGAGGAGAAGTTGTCAAAGGAAATGGGGAAGGAACAGCCAGTAAAAGAAGGACAAGTAAGAAAGTGTAGTTTCAAGAAGGATGGACAGGTCAATGATGCCAGACGTTGCTGAGAGGTCAGGTAGGTGAGGGATTGGGAGTGCCCCTAGTCCAGGCAACAGAGTGCGCTGCTGACCTTGGCAGGAGCAGTTTTACTGATACAGTAAAATCAGTAGGGGTAAAAGTGAGATTAGAGTGGGTTAAGGAAGTAAGTGCATACTTAATAATGAAATTAAACATACACACACTCATTGAGCCAGTAATGCCCCTGTCGGTAAAATTCATTCAAAGAAAGTAAGTATGTAAAATGTTGTAAGGCTTAGCTTTTTTTTTTTTTTTTTTTTTTTTTTGAGACTAGTTAGAGTGTTGTGGCATCATAGCTCACAGCAACCTTCAACTCTTGGACGTAAGTGATCCTCTTACCTTTTAGTAGAGATGGGGTCTTGCTTTTGCTGAGGCTGGTCTTGAACTTATGAGCTCAAGTAATCCACCTGCCTCGGCCTCCCAGAGTGCTAGGATTACAGGTGTGAGCCACCATGCCCGGCCTGAGGCATTGTTTATAGTATCAAACAACTGAAAACTACTGAACTGCCCATTAATAAGGGAATTAATTAAAATTAAAAATAATTATATCAGCTCAGCATCTGCAGCACAGTGGGTACAGCACCAGCCACATGCAACAAGGCTGGTGGGTTCGAACCTGGCCCGGGCCAGCTAAACAACAATGACAACTGCAACAAAAAGTAGCCGGGCATTGTGGTGGGCTCCTGTAGTCCCAGTTACTTGGCAGGCTGAGGCAAGAGAATCACTTATGCCCAAGAGTTTGAGGTTGCTGTGAGTTGTGATGCCACGGCACTCTACCGAGGGCAATATAATGAGACTCTGTCTCAGAAAAAAAAAAAAAAAGAATTAATTATATCATTATGAATTGACCTAGAAGGATTTACATAAAAATTATTAGATGAATAACACACATTGCAGATGGATAACACATAAAACTAAAACACATCGTTTTAATTATGATGCTTCTTTTGTCAGTAATCAAATAGCCTTACATATGTATATAAATGTTTGTATGGATTTATATGAGAACAGAGAATGATGTGGAAGGATATACATCAAACTTTCACGTTGATTACTTTAGGAAAAGGAGGGCAGAGCAAGAAAACGATGAAGATAGTATTAGGTTTTTATTTATCTTTTGTTACGCTTGTTGTAACATTGTTTTTTTTTTAAATAAGGAGTTGAACTTACAAAAAAGTTTTGGGAGATGAGGATATAGACAAAGAAAGAATAGATAACTTTTTTGAGAAACTTGCTATGCAAGTGAATAAAGATAAAGTATAAAAGCTGGAAATACAGGTGCTTTTTAGACTAGAGGCATTAACTAAAGCATGTTTAACTGAAAATTAGAAGGATCCATGAGAGAAGGGTTGAAGAGAGAGAAAGATAGCCAATGAAATGGCTGTCTGTATAACAGGAGGAAAAAAAAAAATTTTTTTTGTAGAGACAGAGTCTCACTGTAATGCCCTCCGGTAGAGTGCCATGACGTCATACAGCTCACAGCAACCTCTAACTCTTGGGCTTACACGATTCTTTTGCCTCAGCCTCCCAAGCAGCTGGGACTAAAATATTGTATTTTTATATTATGATGACTTCCATTTCCCTATGCTTTTGATACTGCAAAGCATATGTTTTAAAATATACCCTATTGAATCTGAGTCTGAAGGAATCCAATTCACTTCTTGATCTTCAGAAGTTTTTTTTTTTTTTTTTTTGAGACAGAGTCTCATTATGTCACTCTTGGTAGAGTGCTGTAGTGTCACAGCTCACAACAACCTCTTCACTCTTAGGCTTAAGTGATTCTCTTTCCTCAGCCTTGCACGTAGCTGGCTGGGACTACAGGCACCTGCTACAACACCTGGCTATTTCTTTGTTCTAGTTTTCATTGTTGTTTAGCAGGCCCTGGCCGGGTTTGAACCTGCCTGCCTTGGTGTATGAGGCCAGTGCTGTAACCACTGAGCTACAGGTGCTGAGCCGGTTTTGGTTTTTTTAAAGTACCAATTATTGATATCTTATTTTGAAAATGGTTTTACCTGTGGGTTGTTGGTAATAAGGATGCCTTATATTATTTGGTGCTTTTACACAAGTTTTTTTCCCAGTTCTTAACACAACACTTAGAGATAGACTTTGTTATTCTCATTTTATACAGCCTCAAAATTAAGTAATTTGTCTAAGATTTCAGAACCAGAAAGGTCTATGGCTCTAGCCCCAGACATGCTGAACTTCACAGTCAGTCATACTACACAGTGTCACAGATAAAGAACCTTTTCACATGGAAATAATTCTTCTCCTATTATTTATAAGGCTTAGGAGACACATGGTTGGTCTAGAACCTCATTGTTTTAGGGGAAGCTTTATTTATAATGTTGGATTTATCAAGGGATTTTGACAAAGTATGCTTAGTGCTATCCTAATACCTGTATTTATAGATAGGTAGAGCTTTATCAGAGACTTTTGAAAGGCTTATATATTGTCATAATGCCTGTAAGAAGGAGGAAAGTTGTCATTTTTTTAGTTAAGATATGGTTTATAACACAGGTAATGCCCACAATTACCAGACACTTTGAGTGTTTCATTTGATCTTACCTGGGAGCTATTATTGCCCAACTATTGTATGTTACAAACGAGGAAACTGAGACTTAGAGACCATAGTGAACTTAGATTCACATAGCTTGAACACAACAGCTGGGAGTAAAGCTTAGGTATGTTTGACTCCAAACGTCTTTTTGACACACGGCGTTGTTTTTTCCATCTCCTTTTTATCATCTTGGGCATTATCTTTGTTTTTTTTTGTGAGCCTTCAAAGATAAAAAATGGATTGTTTTATTTTAGACTTCAGGATTCTGAAGTAATAGCTTTTACTGCAGGGTGATCAAATTCTGTCTCTCTTTCAGCATTATCAATTTGTCTCTCTCTCTCACACACATACACTCTTTATTGGACTACAATAACATCCATATGCCTTGGATCTTTTAATCTTCTAAAAGTATTTAGTTGACCTGGAATATGGCAGTTGCCAGGTATACATTTGGATGCTGAAATTGGTAAGTTGAGATTTTAATTTTGCTGCTGTGGTTAGTGAATGGTGCTAGATTGAAATCATTTTCATTAGAAGAGTGAGGTGCTTATTAGGTAGCATTTTATTTAGTCTGTTTATACTGTTATGATAGGGCATGCAGAAAGGCAATATTAAAATGTAAAATGTTAGGATGTGTCTCTGGGATATGCTTCTAGTGCCCTGAGAAACTTTTCTAGTTCCTGAAGACAGAGGTGTTTCTGTGATGACTGTGGCCTTTCATAGATGGTGCCCTTGTTATCTGAATATTTGTTATCTCATGCCTTGCAGTTTTGAAGGTTGCATAGGGAAACAGAAGTCATCGTAGTATAAAAATGTTCACTAATGAACTGTCCACATGTAAAATTCATTCCCATTCAAACATTCATCCCTGATGAATATTCTTCCTGCTCATCCATTATTGTGTTTTACTGATTGCAAATTAGTATCTTCACTTGCAAAGTTAAACGGCAGATTTTTTGTAACAGTACAGAAAATAAAGATTTCATGAAATCAAGAAAAGTGAGGCTGAAGAACTTCCAGACACACACAAAGCCATTAACAAATAAAATTTTGGCAGTATTAGATTATAGTAAACAGTTGAAAAAGAGAAACTCCACCAAAATGATGACTGGTAGGTATCATGGTAGGCATTTCAAGAGAAGACTCTATTAAGAACTAAGTGCCCGAAGCTCAGTGGGTAGGGTGCTGGCCACAAACACCCAGGGTGGCGGGTTTGAGCCCAGCCTGGGCCAGCTAAACAGCAATGACAACTGCAACAAAAAAATAGCCAGACTCCGTGGCGGGCGTCTGTAATCTCAGCTACTTGGGAGGGTGAGGCAAGAGAATCGCTTAAGCACAAGAGTTGGAGGTTGCTGTGAGCTGTGACGCCATAGCACTCTACCAAGGGCTACATAGTGAGACGCTGTACAAAAACAACAACAAAAAGAAAACTGAGTTTCTATTAGTGATGTCCAAATATTTTTTGAAGAATATCTCTCACTATAATTGTGCTTAGGAAGTTAGGACATAATTCCATAAATAAAACTATACTAAAAGGTATCTAACAACTGTTATTACTGCTTCTACTTTTTTGGTTATTACATTGTTGCATTACTTATTTAAATATTAACATTTTTGTTAAATAGAGGATACAATATACTTACATTTAATCTCAATTTTTAAATTAGTGAAACCTTTTTTCCACATTTGCTATGAAATATTGCTCCCTATTACAAGTACATTCACTTTAAATGTCCTTTCTCAGGTAACTGTTGTCCTGGAATAAGGAGACCCTCCTGTCTTGAGTTATATATTTGTCTTTACATATCTAGATGACTTCCCCCTACAGTTTTGCTGGTAATGCACAGTAACAAACACTGGCTTGGAGAGTTAGAGATAGGTGTGACTCATCTTGAGTAAAATTGTGTTTTCTTTGTGAGGCAAAGAAAGAGACCTTGGTGAGCAATAGTCTACTTCAGAGAAATAGCTAACCAGCAGATTATATTTTGATCTTGGAGAAAGGATTCCAGGTCACTCATTAAATCAAAAGGCATTACATAAATAAAGATTTCCAGTTTGGAGTGTTTGAGGGGAATATAGTAGTGTTGTTTTTGAAGTCTTTGTTTCTATTCAGTAGCATTGCCCATATCTTTGATATTACTCAGATTCCAATATGAATAGATTTTGGAGCTTCCTAATCCATTTGAAAAGAAAAACATATTTGTAACTTTACTAGCCTTAATTTGGCACACTTGGCAGGCTCAGCTGCAATAGCAAGGGTGGAGTCTAATGCACCCTGCTGGCTGCTTTCACTACAGCCAAAGTTCTGGAAGCTCATTATTTATGGGGACAGCATTTCTTTTTGGATTTTTATTTTTAAGTCAAAGAGTCTGGGGAATACCCCATGGTTGTGGTGGTGTCAGAGAATTCAGTATTTTGGGCTTTTGAAATGTGTGAAAAGAACATGGATCAGTTGAAACTATAATTCACAGTTCATTTTCTGGTAACTTCTAACAGCATGCAAGCCCTGTTCTAACAAAATCAAAAGATTGTTTTTTTGAGTCTTAAAGTAAATGTATACCTTAAAGCCATTCTCTAAATAGAGCTCATTCATTATAACTCACATTTGCATACATGCTTCCCTTGAATTTAGGCCAGAATATTTATCTGCAATTTAAGTAGCAACATGTAAGTTAAGTGCTTGATTTAAAGTAGCTGGCATTTCAATTTATTTTTCTTTTATTGGAAAAACTCATCCCTCTGAGAGGGGTTGAATTAATCATTGTGTAATTCAGGTAAGTTCTTTGATCTGGGGACAAAACATTCATAGAATTTGTGGATCCATCTGTAACACCTGTGTGATGGGCCTATCCTGAGTCTCTGAATCTAGTTGTGAGATCACTTCTCATTGAGAAGTATGATGTGTGACTGACTCTTCCTCCGTTTTGTGGCAAATTGTGTAGCGTATATATTATGTTAGCCATACATCTTAACTGGTGTTCATCCAAGGATTTTATTCTGAGATTTACCTTTTTTTTTTTTATTTTTTTATTTTTGGCCGGGGTTGGGTTTGAACCCACCACCTCTGGCATATGGGGCCGGCGCCCTACCCCTTTGAGCCACAGGTGCCGCCTGAGATTTACCTTCTTATCAGCTGAAAAGGTTCAGTACCACATGGTTTCCTTTATTATGATGATCAAGAATCTGTTCTCATCAAGATGTTGGTGACACTAAGACAGCTAAATAACTAAATCACATATTTTGTTGAAAATCTTCTATGGGTGTGGTATTGAAAACGTTTAGAAGTGCAGTGGACCCAGAACTTCCTCTTCCCAGTGGTTTAGTAATCAATCCTAGATCTTTTCAATTGTGTCATTTAGCTAGATTACTCCTGGGAAGTGTTGCCATCATCTCTGTTTTCTCAAGGATGGGAGGATTATATGTGTCAGCTCTGGCTCTTAGAGCAGACAGTATCCTACATTGTCCAGAATCTTTTAAAAAGACTTTTTGCCCCTTGATCTTCTAGAGAGGCCATGTGTCCCAATCTCACCTAATGTAAGAGACTACAGTGTAGAGGCTGTCCAGTATTTTCTTTAACAGCACTCATAATGTCAGCCCGAAAGACGCTAGGAATTCAGGTAAAGCTGGCTGAGGTGACAGCTTTGTTGTTGGATCTGTTCCAGTGACCAGCCTGCCCCCTCCAAATCTAATCAATACCAAGTGAAATTATAGTCCCCTCTCCACTATCTTGGCATTAATTTTATTTTCATATTGACCCATCACAGTGTATTCCGTTTGCCTTTTGCCTGTTTCATTTTCACAATACTTAGTGTCTAATATTGTTGGCCTTCTGTCTGGGTAGGTTCCACATCTATAGATTCAACCAACCACAGGTTGAAAAAACTATGCTGGGGAAAAAAAACAATGAAAAATAATACTAAAGCAATTAAAAATTCCACAAATTTAAAAAATACCAAGTAACAGCTATTTATATGGCGTTTACATTGCATGAGGTATTTAAAGAGGTGATAAAGTATACTGGAAAATGTGTACAGGTCACACTGTAGCCGTCCTACTCCATGTAATGGAGGGACTTGAGCATCCAAGAAGGTCCTGACACCAGTCCTCCATGGATACAAAGGAGTGATTGTGTATGAACAGTGTGCTGGTCTGATTGGTCAGAGTCCAGGACAGTGATCAGATTCTGTTTACCATGCAGCCATAGAGTACTCTCTCCTTCATTTTCTTTAGTAGGACTGGGCCAGCCTTGCTGTCTTGTTCTTCCTCTTGAGGGTTTCTTGCCTTTGTGAGGTAGTTCCTTTCTGGACTACTTTTATACTTCCTCCGTCCATGTAGTTAGGTTGGTAAGTTCTCTAGGACACTTTATTTAACCCAAGTGTTCATCCTGTGATCTCATTCTTGTTTTCTCTTATTCTCTCTGCACATGAGTGTAAGTATGCTGGACACTGCTTTAGGTTTCTGTACTGTGGTGTTGACTTGCAGAAGAGAAGATGCTAAGACATAAGACTGGACTTAAGGAAAGAAGAAGCCCTTAATTGCCCCTTGTTCCTAAGCCAGATGCTCTAGCCACACTTTACTAAGTCATGGTTTGTGCTATTTGGTTGCTGAGGCAACTAATAATATAGTGATACTTTGATTTCATTCAATTTTTGATTTCTTACTCTTTTAAATGTAAATACACATAGAAAGAATGGTAAATTGGCAGAGTAGGAATTCCTGGGTCTTCAGTCACTACACTATCAAAATCCCTCATAATTTCTATATTCTCAGTGTTTCTAAAATCTATCCTACTTCTACTCCATTACTTAAATCCTGCCTTCACCATCTCTAGGATGTACCTTGCTGGTCTCTTTGCCCTTGTTTAGTCCATTCTCTATATTGCTCTTTCCCTAAAATGCAAACTAAACATACTAATTCCCTGTGTAAAACCTTTCAGTGGCTCCTCCTTGTCTGTACCATGAAACCTAAGATCCATATCACAGAAGCATAATAGTGTAATGATTAGGGTGCAGTTCTAGAGTCAGTCAGCCTGGCTTTACATTTGGCTTTCATTTATTACTTGAGTGATTTGGCCAATTCACTTAACTTCTCTGTCCTCAGTTTATACACCTGTAAAATGGAGGTAACAATAGAAGGATTGCTGATTAAATTGCATAAAAATAGTGTAATGGAATTAAAACAATGCTTGGCACATAGTAAATGCTTAGTAAGTATTACATCTCTGCCTACTTTGTTAGTTTCATTTCAGTTTCAAACCTTAAGCTCCAACCAAACCAAACTGTTTATACATTCCAAATGCACACTATGCTAGTTCATTATTCTGTATTGTTAAATGTAATGTGTTCTTTGCCCAGAATAAGCCTTACCCTGTGTGATGCCTTCCATTTGAAGATTTCTCAGACCAGCCTGAACAATCTAAGTACTATAAGCATTGAGGATTCAGCAAAGTATAGTTTGCCCCAAAATGCCTATCTTCATAGTGATTATGTTCTAATGAACAGAGCAGACAATAAACTAAATAAATAAAGCAGGGAACAGGGATAAGGGAAGAGGATATTTATAGGGTGGAGTTTGTGATTTTAAATAGGTAAGTCCTCATTTTAAAGAAGGTGACACCTGAGTAAAGAAGATTAATGGACCAGCCAATATAGGCAAAGAACGTTCCAGGGAACAGCAACTAGCCTTGATACAGGAACATACCTTGTATAATTTTGGAACAATAAAGAGGCCACTGGGGGTAAAGCAGAAGGAAAAGTAGTATAAGACAGTGTCTGAAAGGAACTGGGGCCAGATTATATAGGGCTTGGTTGAGGGAGATGGAGAGCCAGTGGAGGGTATTTGAGCAGAGGAATCTTAGGATCTGATCGTTCTAACTACTAAGTGGATTATGGGTTTTACAAGGTCGAGGATAGACACATTCTAACAATAAAAATTTAGGCAAAAGGTGGTAGTGGCTTGGATGAGGATAGATGCAGTGGAGGTAGGGAAAAATGCTTTAGATTCCAATATATTTTAAAGGTAGTGCCAATGACATTGGCCAATAGATTTGATATGGGGTACTAAGTCAGAAAGGAATCAAAGATGCCACAAGGTTTTTAACCAAAGCAACTGAAAGGATAGAATTGAAGTAGGCTGAGATAAAAAAGATAGTGAAGAATAGATTTTGGAGAAGTTCCAAAAGAAGTAGAACGTCTTAGATTTGAGATGCCTTTTAGATTTCCAGTGGAGATGTTGAAGAGGCAGTTGGTTATGTGTCTAATGCCCAAGGGTGAAGTCTGAGCTGGATACATAAATTTAGGAGTTATCAGCACTTAAACACTGGATGAGATCACCGGTGGTAAGAGGTTGAGAATAGGAGGAGGATCCAACACACAAGACTGAGAAAGAGCTGCCAGTGAGGCAGGAGCAAAATGGTGTCTTGGCGAAGGTGAATTGTTGGAAGCCAAGGAGGGAAGCATTTCCACAGAGCAAAGCGATCAACTATGTCAGGCTGCCAAGAGGTCATGTAAGATGAGGAGTGATGATTGACGATTGGATTTGGCAATGTGGAAATCCTGTGTGCCCTTGAGAAGCAGTTTTAGAGGAGTGGTAGTAGGAAAGCTTGATTAGACTAGGTTCAAAATGAAGAGAGGAATTGGGAACAGCATGTATAGACAACTGTTTCAAGAAACAGCCTGTGAAAGAAAGGGAAACAGGTTGTTTCCTATTCTCTGGAAGCTTAGCTGCACAGTAACTGCTGGTATCAAGTGTCTAGGAAATGTTATTTTTGTAGAAACCTAGTTATTACCATTAAGATTTTTCTTTTCCTCTCCTGACAGCTGTCATTTTGGGTTGCTTCCCTCCTTTACTTTGACAGTGCCTAAGTTAGGACCCACAGAAACCTTGCTTTCTTTTTGATTCTCAAATAGGAAGGAAAAATACTGTGTCAACCTGTTTGGGGACAAAGATATTGCCCTCCAAATCTAGTTAACAGGACTAGAAGCTTGGAGACATATTATTTCCTAAGACTTGGGGCAATATCATGTGAACAAAAGATAGGTAATATTTATTGAGTGCTGCTTTGTGCTAGCAGTGTTGGGTGTCTACATCCATTATCCATTTAACCATAGTAGCTTGTTGGGGTGAAAGAGCTTTGTAAAGAAAGTCTTACAGGTAAATAACTGGGGTCTGTAACACCCCTTTTAGCATCATGTTTTATCTTACCGGCTTTGATAGCTGATTGGAATACCCAGGGTTGATTTATGAATGTCTCTGAAGCACACGTATGGAACTGGGTATTAAAGGATTCACACTATAGGTTAATTTTTAAAAATATTATGAATTTCTGATTAAGAAGATAGCCTTCACTTTTTTAAAGTGAGAGGCCAAATTTGGGGGAAAAATACCCCAATCCAAAGAAAACTCTCCAAAAGATCTTAAATCCTTAGAATTTACAGGTCCCCTTTACCCATTAGTTCTGTTGTCTTTTTCTGCAGTTATTGATTTTTCCTTGTGCTTTTTCTATAATGTTTGGCTGGCTGTTTCCACTTCCTTATGGATTTATTGCTCATCTTCGTACACTGCTCTCTTTAGAGGAATGCTATGTCAAACTTTTATCCCTTCCATCAGGCTACAACAATTTAAAAGTAGATTGTGCTCTTGCCCTAAGCACGTTGACAGTGACCCTTAACAATATTTGAATTAGAGTGTGGTTTTCAGGTGAACATTTTAGTGCACTGTTTTATTTTTATGTATGGACCTCACTTCTTTACTTGTTTACATATCTCCAGGGAAAAGTAAATGCCTGAATTGGGCAAAAAAGAAATTCTGCTTTGAAATTGCTATATTCTTTATCCCAAGGTGGCATCTAGGAATGCATTATTTTAAAATTTTGAACTTTGTAGGCACATTTTCATTTTAAAAGAAGAGGAAAAATGACTTGAAAAAAGTGTGTTGGCAAAATCTGAAAAGAAAGCTGTAAAAAGAGGATTCTAGCCTGACTAGAAAACAGGAAGAAATGATTACTGATGATTTGAATTTCCAGTAAATTACAAAGCATATGTAATAGGCCTCAAAGAGAAATGATTCCTATGGCATACTTCATGCTGCCTTCACAGGTAAGTGTATAAATGAAAGGAAATGAATTGTTTCAGCCTGGCAAATCTATACCATTCTGGTGGAGAGAAAATGAATGAAATTGAAATAATTCTATCACTCCTTACTGAAAATAGAACATTAAAATGTTTTTGATGTGTTTCTAGAGAATAGTATACTTGTAGATTTTCTACAAGGAAATGTACTTTTCAGTCAGAAGTAACTAAATGAGTAATAGTGTTTTATATAATTTACACTGCAAAATTTGAAAATTTGAAATACTGCTTTGTGCCTGGGAATTAAAAAAAAAACCTAACCCCTTAAAATTTAGCAAAATTTCCACAATGGGAAAGAAACTTCATTCATGTATTTGTTTAACACATATTTATTGAAAGTCTGATTTATTTATTTATTTATTTATTTGAGACAGAGTCTCATTGTGTCACCCTTGGTAGAGTGCCATGGCAACATAGCTCACAGCAACCTCCAACTCTTGGGCTTAAGTGATTCTCTTGCTTCAGCCTCCCAAGTAGCTGGGACTACAGGCGCCCGCCACAATGCCTGGCTATTTTTTTGTTGTTGTAGTTGTCATTGTTGTTTAGCTGGTCTGGGCCAGGTTTGAACCCACCAGCCTTGGTGTATGTGGCTGGCATCATAACCACTGTGCTATGGGCCCCGAGCCTGTCAGGTGATATTATTACTGAGACAGAAAAAGTTTTTGCCATTAAGGAATTTGTATTTGAGAGAGAGAGACGGGTAAAAAAATCATATAGATAATTTTATCATTTCACTTATGTGATATGTGCTATGAAAGAGAAATTTAGGATGTTTAAGCTGAGACCTGAGGCAAGACAGGAGGTAACTAGGTGAAAGGGAATGGAAAGTGGTATAGGAAAAAGTGGTATCCACAGACACCCCTGAGATGCAGAACTTGGCAGATTCAAAGGACTGGAGAGGAGAGAGTTGAGCAGTGAGGATGGAGCCAATGAGCAAGGGTAGAGAGTTACCAAATGAGGCTGGAGTGGTGGGCTGGGGACAGACCTCTTAGGGCCTTTTAGGGCATGTTGTAGATTTTAAACTTTATTTGGAGTATAAGGATAAGCTATTAAAGGATTTTTAGGAGGTTAAAATTTTTAAAAAAGAATAAGCAAAGGACTTAAAGATATCTCTCCAAGAAGATATGGCAATAAACACATGAAGGTGCTCAACATCACCAGTCCTTAGAGAAATGCAGATCAAAACCACAGTAAGATGCCACTTCACCCATTAGCATGGCTGCTATAAAAACAAAACAAAAAACCCAGAAAGTAGTAAGTGTTGGCAAGGATGTGGAGATAATTAGAAACCTAATTACTTTATTAGTGTTGGTGGCCACGTAAAATGGTGCAGCTGCTGTGGAAAACAGGCAGTTTCTCAAATTCTTAAACACAGAATAACTATATGATCTAAAAATTTCACTTCTAGGTGTATGCCCAAATGAATTGAAAGCAGGGACTCAAACAGATGCTTTTATACCAACGTTCATAGCAGAATTATTCATAGTAGCCAAAAGGTGGAAACAACACAAATGTCTGTCAACAGATGAATGGATAAATACAATGTGGTATATACAGACAATGGAATATTGATAAGCCTTAAAAAGGAATGCAGTTCTTAGCTGGGCGTTGTGGTGGGCACTTGTAGTCCCAGCTACTTGGGAGGCTGAGGCAAGAGAATTGCTTAAGCCCAAGAGTTTGAGGTTGCTGTGAGCTGTAATGCCTTGGCATTCTACCAAGGGATGACACAATGAGACTGTCTCAAAAAAAAAAAAAAAAAGAAAAGAAAAGAAAAAAAGAAAAAAGGAATGCAGTTCTTACATATGCTACAAGAGGATGAACTTTAAAAACATCGTACAGAGTAAAATAAGCCAGATACATGAGGGCAAATACTGTATGATTTCACTGATATAAGGTACCTAGAATAATGAAAATTCCTAGAACCCCCAAAATGTACTGCTGGTTAATAGGGGTTGGGAGTAGTAGTGCCTGGGGAGTTATTGTTTAATGGGCGTAGAGTTTCTGTTTGGAGTCATTAAAAAGTTTTAGAAATGGACAGTGGTGACAGTGAATATACTTAATGTCACTGATATGTACATACACTTAAAAATGATTAAAACAGTCACAACAAAACACATTACAGACATTCCTCTTAGGGCTTGCTAAGTCCTGTTGTGGATTTTGTGGATTTGGTTCCAGACTACTACAGTAAAGTGAAAATTGTAAGAAAGCAAGTCACACAACTTTTTTGGTTTCCCAGTGCATGTAAAAGTTATATTTATATTATACTGTAGTCTAAGTGTGTGATAGCATTATGCCTTAAAAACAATTAACATGCCTTAATTAAAATATACCTTGTTGCTAAAAAATGCTAATGATTATCTGAGCCTTCAGTGAGTGGCAGTCTTTTTGCTGGTGGAGTGTTTTGGGCATATTTTGATGGCTACTTACTGATCAGGGTGGTGGTTGCTGAAGGCTGTGGTGGCTGTGGCAATTTCTTAAAATAAGACAACAATGAAGTTTGCTGCATCATTCAATTCTTTGATGAAAGATTTTTCTGTAGCAGTGATGCTGTTTGATAGCATTTCATTCATAGTAGATTTTTTTTTTTTTGAGACAGAGTCTCAAGCTGTCACCCTGGGTAGAGTGTGGTGGTGTCACAGCTCACAACAACCTCAAACACTTGGGCTCAAGCGATTCTCTTGCCTTAGCCTCCCAAGTAGATGTGACTACAGGTATGCACCACAATGCCCAGCTATTTTTTGTTGTTGTTGTTGGAATTGTCATTGTTGTTTTAGCTAGCTTGGGCCGGGTTCGAACCTGCCAGCTTCAGTATATGTGGCTGGCGCCATAACCACTGTGCTACGTGTGCCGCCCCACAGTAGAAATTTTTTCTAAATTGCAGTTAATTCTTTCAAACCCTGCTACCTTCTTATCAACTGAATTTATGGAGTATTCTAGATCTTTTGTTACCATTTCAACAGTGTTCATAGCATCTTCAGCAGGAGTAGATTCCGTTTTCAAGAATCACTTTCTTTACACCAAAGCCACAGGACTTAGCAAGCCCTAAGAGGTGGCAGCAATTCAATCTTGAAGCTGCGCTTCTCATCTTAGTTCTCTTGTTGTTTCTACCACATCTGCAGTTACTTCCTCCACTGAAGTCTTGGCGCTCTCAAAATCATTGAGGAGGCTTGGACTCAACTTCCTTCGAACTTTTGTTAATGATGATATTTTGACCTCCTCCCATGAATCAGGAAGGCATTTATAGAGTGAATCCTTTAGAGGAAGTTTTCTGTTTACTTTGCCCAGATTTGTTAGAGGAATCACTGTGTACGGTAGTTATAGCCTTACAAAAATGTATTTCTTATATAATTAAGCTTAAAAGTTGAAATTATACCTTGATGCATGTGCTGCAGAATGAATGGCTTGTTAGCAGACAAGAAAACAACAAGTATCTCATTGTATGTATGTATCTCCGTCAGAATTTTTGAGTGACCAGATGTACTGTCAATAAGCAGTAATATTTGGAATACTTTCCTGAGCAGTAGCTCTCAACAGTAGGCCTAAAATATTTAGTAAACCATGCCATAAAGTAGATGTGCTGTTATTCAGGGTTTGTTGTTCATTGGTAGAGTAAAGGCAGAGTAGATTTAGCATAATTCTTAAGGACCTTAGGGTTTTCAAATTGGGTAATGGCGTCAATTTAAAGTCATCAGCTACACTGGCCCCTAGCAAGAAAGTCAGTCTGTTATCTGAAGCTTTGAAGCCAGGCATTGACTTCTCTCTAGCTATGAAAATCCTAGATGGCATCTTCTTCTAATTAGAAGGCTGTTTTGTCTATCTTGAAAATCTATTGTTTGGTATAGATCCCTTTGTCAGTGATCTTAGCTAGATCTTCTGGATAACTTGTTGCAGCTTTTATATCAACACTTGCAACTTCATTTTGCAGTTTCATCTTATAGAGATGGCTGTTCCCCCTAATCTCATGAACTAACCTGTGCTAGCTTCAAACACTTCTTCAGCCTTCACAGAATTGAAAAGAGGTAGGCCTTACTCTGAATTAGGCTGTGGCTTAAGGGAATGTTATGATTGGTTTGATTTTCTAGTAGGCCACTCCAAACGTTCTCCCTAACAGCCATAAGGATGTTTTGCTTTCTTATCATTTGTATGTTCACTGGAGTGGCACTTTTATTTTCCCTCAAGAACTTCTCCTTTGCGTTCACAGCTTGGCCATTTGGTGCAAGAAGCCTAGATTTTGGCCTGTCTCAGCTTTTGACATGACTTTCTCACTAAGCTTGATCAATTGTAGTTTTTGATTTAAATTGAGACACCTATGACTCTTCCTTCCTTTTACATGAACACTTTGAGGCCATGGTAAGGTTATTCATTGCCCTAATTTCAATATTGCTTATCTCAGGAAATACAGAAAGCCTTGAGGAGAAGGAGGGGGACAGAGGAACAGCTAGTTGATGGAGCAGTCCAAACACATACAGTATTTGTTGATTAAGTTTGCCTCCTTATATGGAATGATATGGATGAGATTTGTGGCGCACCAAAACAATTACAGTGGTAACATCAACGACCGTTAGTCCCAGATCACCATAACAGACATAATGATGAAAAAGATTAATATATTATGAGAATCGCCAAAATGTGACACAGAGGCACAAAGAGAATGTTTGGAAATGGCACTGATAGATGTGCTGGGGGCGCGGCTCCCACACAACTTGACTCTTGTAAAAGATGCAATAGCTGTGAGGTGCAGTGAATCAAAGCAAAATAGAATAAAGTGTACCGATATAAAAATCACCATGTATATCAGTTAGGAATACATTTTAGTATAAATCAAAGGAAATTTTGGCTCAAGTAATTGGGGTGCTCATTTTTCTTGGATAACAGTTTCATAATCTGGCATCAGAGCTTAATAATACCTTCAGAGCCAGGATGTTTCTGTCTTTTCATCCTGATATCCATGGTTATATTGGTGTTTGTCTTCATGCTCGTCTCTGTAGATTACCAGGTGTCTCTCCCAGGCAGGAAGAACAAGGAGGACCAGCAGGAAGGGGCAAGACCTGTACCAGGAAAGAAGTAGTTCAAAGGCTAGAACCTTTGCATTGTCCTGTATTCCTTTGTCTCATGTGCCACATCTAATCTGTCAGCAAATCTTATTGGCCCTCCTTTACAAATATACAAATATATCCAGAATGGGAGCTTCTTTTCTTTTCTTTTCTTTTCTTTTCTTTTCTTTTCTTTTCTTTTCTTTTCTTTTCTTTTCTTTTCTTTTCTTTCTTTTTTTTCCTGAGACAGAGTCTCACTATGTTGCCCTTGGTAGAGTGCTGTGGCGTCACAGCTCACAGCACCCTCAAACTCTTGGGGTTAAGTGATTCTCTTGCTTCAGCCTCCCAAGTAGCTGGGACTATAGGTGCCCGCCACAATGCCCGGTTGTTTCTTGGTTGTGGTTGTTTAGCTGGCCTGGGGCCAGGTTCGAACCCATCGTCCTCTGTGTATGTGGCTGGCACCGTACCACTGTGCTATGAGCACTGAGCCATGGGAACCACTTTTCATCATATCCACTACTTCTGTCCTGATCCACCACCATCTCTCTCTCTCAGATGTAGTGATGTAGTGGCCTAATACCTTGTCTTCTAGATTCCGTTCTTGCACTCCTATCATCTGTTCTTAACCCCTAGAGTGTTTTTTTGAAAAAATAGGAAATAATTCACATATCATAAAATTTATCCTTTTAAAGTGTACAATTCAGTATTTTTTTAGTATATTCACAAGGTTGTGCAACTATCACCATCATATAAAGTCAGATTGTCCCTTTTTAAACATAAGGGACATCTTCTTAACACCTTCCAATCCTCATGTCACTTAGGGTAAAAGCCAAATTTTTTGAATGGTCTGCAGTGCCCTGCATGATCTGGCTTCCCCTTACCTCTCAGACTTTGTCTCCTACAACTTTTTCCTTATCACTTTTAACTTTTTTTAATTTTTGCTTTTTACATTCTTTTTTCTTTCAGATTATTATGAGGGTGTCACTCTGTTTTTCCCCCATCCTAGTGTGTGTGTGTGTGTTTTTTTTTTATTATTAAATCATAGCAATTATGGGATACAATGTGCTGGTTTTATATACAATTTGAAATACTTTCATCAAACTGGTTAACATAGCCTTCACCAATTTTCTTAGTTATTGGGTTAAGATATTTATATTCTACCCTTAGTAGATTTACCATGTACCCTTGTAAAATGCACCTTAGGTATGGTCCCACCAATTACCCTCCCTCCACTCAGCCCCCCCCCTCCGCTTTTCGCTTATCTTGGGCTATAGCTGGGTTATAGCTTTCATATGGAAGTGTGGGTGCTTATAAATTAGCTTCATAGGAGGGCTGAGTACATTGGATACTTTTTCTTCCATTCTTGAAATACTTTTCTAAGAAGAATATGTTCCAGCTCCATCCATGTAAATATGAAAGAGGTAAAGTCTCCATCTTTCTTTAAGGCTGCATAATATTCCATGGTGTACATATACCACAATTTATTAATCCATTCCTGGGTCAATGTGCACTTGGGCTTCTTCCATGACTTACCGATTATGAATTGGGCTGCAATAAACATTCTGGTACAAATATCTTTGTTATAATGTGATTCCAAATGACTTTTAATTGAGATGTTTCCTTCATATATTTAAAGATGAATGTTACCACATGAAGATTTTTATGTTAATCCTTTTTCATTTTTACTTAAAGTAGTTACAAATGCGCAAGTGCCTTCTCCTTGTGATAGGAATGAAGTAAAGTCAAGCTCTCACACTCCCATCTATAAACTCCTCTGTTAACCAAGTGCACGGGTTTCCATTTTGCTCTGGACAATGGAGCTGTGCTGAGGGTTAGTTATGAGCAGTCTCACAGACAATCTGCCAAGGATACTTCGATTAAAGTATTAATATTTTCCACACATGTTACTTCAAAACATTCTCTGGAGAGAGAAAGAAATAGAATGAATAAAATTATCACAGACTTTAGACTCAACATGGAAAGAAACAAAGTAGAAACCCAGTCTCCCCTGTTACAAGATAAAAGGTATTGATTTACATGTAACTCGCTTCTTTTCAGAATTGGCTTTTTGCCTCCTTCACAGACTGGTAACGAAATCCAACACTTCCACAAAGCTGAGATATGATGAGACCAATGTAAAAAACAAAATGTGATCATTAAACAATTTACAGAGATTATAATTTCTACCAGGCAAACCTGTGCAATGCTCTTGAAGAAGTGCCCCTTGTGCTGGTGAAGCTCCACGCTCCTGAACCACGGCCTCTGTGCCAGGCAGTAGGGAGCAGTCTCTGGAAGGCTGAGGCCACACTCAGGCTGGGGGTGGGGGTGGGTGTGGACACAGCTGGGTTGCCATTCTCCCTGTGGTCCGGTCCACTACTCTGGTCATCAACAAAAAACAAAATAGCAGCATTGATAGAAATCATAATAGTCAAGGTTTTTTTGTTGGGTTTTTTTTTTTTTTTTTTTTTTTTTAATACAGAAACTCACAGACCTAGTTACTCCTTTCCTATGGCATCATAAAAGTACGCTTCTGAGGGTACGTGCTTGTTAGACACGAGATAAACACACTCCAGTGTGTGTTTGCAGGACGGCAGTTTTAATTCTCATTGAATATTCTCTGGCGGTTGGTGCTAGAAGGCTAATGTCTCAATTTACATATATGTATTACTTTTTGGGAAAATATCTTTGGGACACTGTTTGAGTATCTACTTCACAATTGTAAGTTATCCTCGGAAATTCATGTTTAACCAACAGTGTCTGCTCAATTTTCAGGTAGTGTGTCAGGCACAATTATAAGAAGTAGCTCCTAAATGCTGGGGCCTCCAGTCAGTGGCGCAACTGTCCGCCAGGCAAACAGCTCGGCAAGTACCCAGACAACACTGCCACGGCTGGCCTGACCGGGCCCTTAGCATCTCCTGGAACACCCCATGGAAAGGAGACTGGTGATGGGACATAGAGAATCCTAGGACACAGAACATAAGCCATGTTTGAAAACATATTATTAAAATCCATTATTCAAAGCTAATGGGGAGAAACTGTGGGTATGTGGCTTTGGGGAGAGTGATGCCATCCCGTCCAGACTGTGCGAGACCAGGGCTCATGTGACTTCCCTGTGTGTCTAGTGAACTTCCCAGGCAATGCCAGGTGGGTGTCTGGATCTCAAATGGGAAGCTGCAGTCAGATGGGCTCAAGCTGTTAGTGATCAGAGCTTGGGGATGTGGGATGGTTGGGAATTTGGGGGGGCATGGAGATGTATCAAATTCTGTGCATGAATCCTTCAGCTGCCTTCTCACTGCCTTTGTGTGGTTGGGGCTACAGGTACTCAGAGGGCAGACCAAGGAGCTGCGACCCAGCACTGGGCACAGGCTGCAACCACTTGCACTGGTGAGGGAGTTGGGCGTGGCACGCACCAGTGTAGAGGAGCCGGGAACACACCTGAGGCTTTCCCAGCATCAGCCCTCACAGGTATAAAGTCAGTCTTTCACAAGGTCAAGGCAATCAGGTATATATTTAACTGCCAACCAGAAGGAAGCTGAAGTCCTCGTAGGAAGATGACGATACATCTTTGGCAATGTTCTTAACGCAATAACAAATTAAACAGAGGAGAAGGCAAGCCAAGATGAAAACAAAAAATTGTCGATATAAACAGACCCTCAAGTGATGCAAATGTTGCAAAATATTAGACAAGCAATTTAAAGTAGGAACTATAAAAACAATCAAGAACTTCTGTGAAACGAACGTTACAAGTAAGTGCATGAAGAATCTTACCTAGAAATAAACTATAAACAGTGCCAAATACAAATGTTAGAAATAAAAATGTAATATCTGAGACGAAAATAGAATGATACATAATTATAACAGAAGGGGGATAATGAACTTAACAAATTACCATTAAAAAAAGGAGAAAAGAGACAACATGTTGTTCCATCAAAAGAAAGCAAAATCAAATTCCTCTAACAAATTAAAAAACAAGTTGAACAATACTATAAAAACGGCGTCTTCCAGCGCTGAAACTATTCTACCTTGTGAAAGCTGGTGAGAGAATTAATCCTGCTCTGTGTGGCATGTGTTACATGATGCTCTCTTGATTCACGCCTGAACATCGGAAAGGTGCTTTTTGTAGCTTTTTTAACTGATAAAAATCCCTGCGTTTCACAGGGATTATGTGATTTCTCCAATGTCCAATTTTATTTTGTAGGGTTTCTGTTCAAGTCTAGCAGAAGAAAAGGGTTGGCAAAACGTGCCCTCCAAATACGTGACAGATTCTAAGTCCAGTCCCTTTAGCCATCTAATGATTTATAAATAAGAATTTACAAATTTCATACACTCAAATGCTTACTATTTGAATAATGAAAACATTAAGTGAGTAATGTGTTATGTCTCAATGGAATCTTTCTGAAAATTACGCTCATACTTTATAGAGGGATTACGTAATTTTCAGGCCTCAGTCTGCACAAAGGAAGTCATTTAAGGAAGAGGAGGTGTCTGTACTTATTCTTAAATGTAGAATGACTTGGAGACAGAATATTTTCCTGATCAAGCTTTTCATGACCTGTGCATGTATGACCTTACTTTGCAGTTTTAGAGATAATCACTAGAAAGTGTACTATAATCATATAAAATAAAAACATACAAGAGGTAGCTTTATCATCACATTTATTATTTATTATTATTATTCTGAAAGGAACACAGTGCAAGAATAAAATAGAACATTTATGATTCAAATTGCCAAGATTACTGGAAAAGTACTTTCACATAATGCTGATAGAAATGTGCATGTATCAGTTCCTGGGGAAAAGTTAAAATATAAAACAATAATTTTAAGATGGATATGCACTCATGATGCATTTGTATCAAAGAAATACTGTGTAAACATTAAAAATGCATTGATTTTGTAGAGTAATTTTTATATTAATTAAAATGCCAGCATAAGTGTAAACACAGACTATCAAAATTTGTGTGAAGTAGTATTTAAGATAGAACATGGTGTAACACGCCTCTTAATGATGACATTATGAATGATTTTACGTATTTCATTCAGTTTTACATGAGTCATTGACTCAGTGGACATCATCACCAATACCAGCTGTATCATTTTATAATTAAAAACATTAAAAACCCACTCCCCATGAGTCAGTCTATAATATCTTAAGTTTCTTTCATGCACAATGCTGTTCTCCTGACTTTTGATCATTCTTATGAGTAAAACTGAAGGCAGTCATCCTAAAATGTATTTAAAATACATGGGTATAAATAAATAAATTAGTATCTCCAAACTTAATTCCTCACTTAAGCCTTCCCTGAGTCCCTAGTCTTGGGCAGAATTGACAGCACTTTTATTTCTGCTCAACTGCAATTTGTTGTTACTTTTCCATAGTAATTGCAGTAACTTTAATTGCAGCATAGCTGATGGTGAAAGCATCCATCTCTCCCACCAGATTCCAAATTCTCAGGAAAGGGGTTATAAAGTATTTATTGTTAGAAGCTCCAGAAAATCTCTCATAGTACTTTATATAGACAGTATATTTCAATAAATTTTATGGTACATTAAAATCTTTCCTTTCTTTATAAAAACAATTAAAAACTTTCATTATGTGTCAAGATCAAGTGAAAAAGTGAAGTAAATTAAAAATTGACTTAAAGTATGTTCTACATTTCTTTCAAATGTGACGAACGTTTTTCTCTTTTGCTTATTTTTTGAATAAAATAGTCTAAGACTAAGGGGTATGTTTTCTACTATATTCCTCTCCCAGAAATGATATAACACAATATGTGTGCCTATTTATTTCTATATAATTTAAAGATATTGGAGGGAGGAGATAAGATGGCTGACGGAAGCCAGCTTTCCACAGAGGCTCCCATCAGAAGGACAGTTAAAGGACAAAAATGTAGCAAGTAACCTGGTGGATTTGAGCTGCACTAAGAGAGAAGGTTGAAGAATGCACACAACCCCGCTGAGGAGAGCTGCGACCACAAGGAAAAGGTACAAAATCCATCACCAAGCAGATGGGAGTCCCATCCCCCATGAGAACGGCTCTGAGTGCCCCACAAACAAGCGGGCAGAGTTCAGAGGTCCTCTCACTACACTCCACGGGAGAGACCCTCTGAAAACTGGACCTACCTCCCCTACTGGGGTGCCATGGCATTCTCCTGCCAGTCATAAAACTGTATAAAACTGTATACAGTTTTACCTGCAACTCTGAGCTCCTAGCACTCCCTTCCACTTTCACTCTGGGGTCTGGAGGCCTGTCCCCCAGGAGTTCAGATTCTTGGGTGATTTCTCAAGGGGTGTGGACAGTGCCTAGACTGCAGCTGGTCAGTGCAGACTCTGGGACACGAGAGTGAGGAGAGGGCAGTTGGCTGAGAGGGAACCACACCGGAGCGGTGGCTCCCTGAGGCATAGAACAGCAGCTCTCTTTTGGCAGTAATACGGCTCACCCCCGATATTCTGAAGCCATACCCCCTGTCTCCCTGGGCAACCAGAGACCATGAGTAAAGGATTTGCCTGAGGCAGCACCGGCTTGCAAACCAGGGAAACTCCCAGGGCGGGGCTGACCCAGAGGACCACTTTACTGAGCCTAAGATGCACCTGGCCCTCAGAGGATCATCAGCCTATAGACAAAGGAAGGCAGCAGGACAGAACTGACAGCTAACCGAATACCAATGTGCAGGTGCAAAGACAAGCTGATTTGAGTTCCCAATCAGCTTCTCTTCTGCAGGGGAACCGCAAAGTTGCTCTGTTCTGTTCTGTCAGTAGCATTAATCAGGGGTGGGACTGGACCTGAGTGAACACCCCCCAACCTTCATCAAGTGCCCAAGGCTGTCCTCCTGCTAGAGAGAGGTAGAGCGCAGTGGCCTGGCAGACTTCTTTTTCATTCAGGCAGGTGCAAACTTCTGGAGTATCAGTTCACTACAGGCAACTGGGTTAGTGACTGGGTGTGACAGTGGTGCATGGTGAGGAAGGAGCCATCAACCTTTCCAGACTGATCTATTGGCTGGGTGGCTCCTCCTGACTCCACGCAGCAGTGGAGCAAGCCACATCAGAGTAGTCACCAGACCCCTATGATCCAGTTCCCAGAGACCTCTTAAACTCTCTCACCCAAGACAGGTGCAGACTGAGACAATTGATTTGAACCTTTTGAACTGAGCCAATCACCTGAGGATAATTCAGGTGGTACCCTGGGTGTGCAGTTGTAGGAAGATTTGATTTTCCTTTTCCAATTGTTGCCTGTGGTGAGAGGGGGGACTTATTTGCTGATATTTGTCCACAGCTGAGACTTCAATCCAGAGTATCTGTTTCATGAGGGTTGAACAGAAACCAGCTGAAAACAAGACAGAACCACTTAGCCCCACAACACCAGATAGGGCCCCAGTTTTCCAGGCCACAACACTATATGGGTCCTTGACAAAGTCCCAGGGGAAAATTCAAAAAGAGTAAAACAACCATCGGGTGGAATCAGCAGTAAAACTCTGGTAACATGAATAACTAGAATAGATTAACCCCCCCAAGGAAAGATATGGCAGATGTAATTGAAGATCTCATTCATAAACAACTGGCTGAGATGTCAGAAATCAAACTCAGAATTTGGATTGCAAATAAGATTAATAAAGTGGAGGAAAATTTGGAATTAAATCTTCAAGCAGCCATTCAAAAGTCAGAATTAGGAATTCGAGAAGAAAGTCAAAAGTTGTCTCAAGAATTCAACAAATTTAAAGACAAAACCACCAAAGACTTAGACACACGGAAGCAAGAATTTGCAGCCCTCAAAGATCTGAAAAATACAGTAGAATCCCTCAGTAACAGAGTAAACAAGCAGAAGAAAGGATTTCTGACATTGAAGACAAAGCCTTTAAATGCTCCCAAACTCTCAAAGAGGAAGAGACATGGAGAGCAAAATGGTCATTCTCTCAGAGAACTCTGGAATAATTTGAAGAAGGCCAATATCCAACTCATTGGAGTCCCTGAAACCGATAAAGTTGCCTTGCTAGGCACAGAGGCTCTTCTCCATGAAATTATGAAAGAGAATTTTCAAGACATGCCTAGAGATACTGAAATTCATATAGCAGACAGTTTCAGAATGCCAGCATGCCTCAATCCCAATAAGACATCTCCCAGGCATATCATAATCAACTTCACTAAAGTTGAAATAAAGGAGAAAATTCTTAAAGCAGCCAGATGAAAGAAGGCCATTACCTTCAAAGAGAAGAATATTAGAATGACTACAGATCTCTCTGCTGAAACTTTTCAAGCCAGAAGAGGGTGGTCAATAACTTTTAATCTCCTAAAACAAAATAACTTTCAACCCTAGAGCCTGTATTCAGCTAAACTGAGTTTCATTTATGATGGAGAATTAAATACTTTAATGACATTCATATATTGAAGAAAGTTGCTATAACCAAACCAGCTGTTCAGAACATTCTCAGACCTATCCTCCATAATGACCAACCCAATCCTCCACCACAAAAGTAAACTCACTCAGAAACTTTTGATCAAACCCCAACTTCCACACTGGTGAAAGG
>CAUYPK010016607.1:0-26009 GCA_963574355.1 Loris lydekkerianus | reverse complement strand
CCCAACAAAAACACCAAATTTATAAAAAATGTTATTAATCTTTAAAAACAATTAAAAACATCTTATTTTAATTATATTTATGTTTAAAACCCCAAACTTTTTTTTTTTTTTTTTTTTTTTTTTTTTTTTTTTTTTTTTTTGCTGTTTTTGGTCGGGGCTGGGCTTGAACCCGCCACCTCCGGCATATGGGGCCGGCACCCTACTCCTTTGAGCCACAGGTGCTGCCTCAAAGCCCATACTTTTATGTTAAGTTTTTCATCTAAGATGGGATCAAGCTAATCATTCCTGAATGCCTTTCTTGGGTGATTTTTATATACAATTATGTTTAACAATACATTTTGTTTTGCTGTGTTCTGTTGGCTAGCATGTATTCTTTGAGCTTATTCATTCTCACTTAGAACCAGCCATGGGCCAAAAAATCTAATTATAATATCTATGCATTAGGGAATTCCCCTCATGCCTTATTTATATGCTCTATTTAAAAAAATGTTAATTATTTGGAAGGCCATTAGTATGAGAAAAAGTACATGATTATAATTAATTTCTTAGTAGGCTAGTGTCTTTCTATCCAAGTAAGTAATGCAGATATAATAATTAAATGTGATTATACAGTAGTGTTATAAAATTGGAAAAATAAAACAATAATGATTTTTTTTGTTTGTTTGTTTATTTTTTTTTTGAGACAGTATCTCAAGCTGTCACCCTGGCACCACAGCTCACAGCAACCTGCAACTCATGGGCTTAAGCAATTCTCTTGCCTCAGCCTCCCAAGTAGCTGGGACTACAGGCGCCTGCCACAACGCCCGGCTATTTTTTGGTTGTGGTTGGCATTGTTGTTTGGCAGGCCTGGACTAGATTCAAACCTGCCAGCTCTGGTGTATGTGGCTGGCGCTCTAGCCACTTGAGCTACAAGCGCTGAGCCAGAAATAGTGATTTTTTACATAGTAAGTACTCAGTAAATATCCATTGAAGGAATAATGAAAATTAAAGAATGGTTCTTTGAGGTCTGCCATAACAAAGTTCTCAGTTAAACTAAAACAAGTTAGTATACCAAGGAAGATTTTATCTAGTTGAAAAATTCCCTATAATCAAAGCGGTTACTATTTCTATATTAGCTAATTTGATATTTTTCTCACTAACGGGAAAGAGGGACATAAGAATTTTTTTAATGGCTCGGTGCCTGTAGCTCAAGCAGCTAGGGTGCCGGCCACATACACTAGAGCTGGCGCATTTGAATCCAGCCCGGGTCCGTCAAACAACAACTACAACCAAAAAAAAAAAAAAAAATTGCCGGGCGTTGTGGCTAGCGCCTGCAGTCCCAGCTACTTGGGAGGCTGTGGCAAGAGAAGCCCCAGCCCAAGAGTTGGAGGTTTCTGTGAGCTGTGACGCCACTGCACTCTACCCAGGGTGACAGATTGAGACTCTGCCTCAAAAAAAAAAAAAAAAAAAGAATTTTTTTTTAATGTTTAAGTTGTTTACTAGCAAATTAGTATGCACAATTTACCAAAACAAAACCAGAAAATTACAGTAATGTGAGTGCCAAAAATATTTTCCCATTTTGATAATACTTGGTTTGATATTCACCTATTATCTAGGTGTGTCACTTATCCAGTTAGTAATAGCCAGGAACCAAAATAAAAGGGGAAGCAACATTTTTGTTTCAAGTCTTGATTTTAAAAGTACATGGTCTTTATTTATAGAAAAAGGCTGAATTCTTGAACTTCTAGAAGGTAAAGACAGTGTGACTTCTACTTTGGTTCTAAGTTTTTGTACTGTACGAGTGGAACTTGCCCTGAATGGTTAATATGGTTATAGCTGATAAGGAAGATATAGGTTTAAGTGTCTATACTAAAGATTTATGTGGTCTTTATCAAGTCACCTAACCTTTTTACACCTTAATTTTCTCACATTGTTAAAGTAGAGTCTCTTAATTTTCTCACATAGTCATTCATTTTCCACACCTGAAACGAGCCATTTGAAGATGAAATTTTAATTCTTGCTCTACTTGTGGCTTTTTTGAGGCCCAAATAACTTAAGTTGAAAAGTCAAAAATACAGCTTGGCACCTGTGGCTCAAGCGGCTAAGGCACCAGCCACATACACCGGAGCTGGCAGGTTCGAATCCAGCCCAGGCCCGCCAAACAATGACGGCTGCAACCAAAAAATAGCCGGGCGTTGTGGTGGGCACCTGTAGTCCCAGCTACTTGGGAGGTGGAGGCAGGAGAATCGCTTGAGCCCGGGAGTTGGAGGTTGCTGTGAACTGTGATGCTACAGCACTCTACCCAGGGCGACAGCTTGAGGCTCTGTCTCAAAAAAGAAAAGTCAAAAATGCATTATGAGCTTTAAAGGACTTGATAATAAATAGTTGTTAGAATGATAATTATGAATTATAATACTACATAAGTACTGTGTTCAAAAGCCTGATTAATGGACTCCTGTCTAGGATAACCATGGAAAGTTCTTAGAGAAGATTGAATTTGTGATTGATTTTGAAGAATGATGACAGGATTTTTATTGGCACACATAAGAACAGTTGAGGGTAGGAAATGGCATGAGCCAAAGACAACAGAAATAACCTAAAGTGTCAGGATTTATGGACCTCAGATTGATTTTATTTAACTTAGATTTCCTCATGCTCAAAACAGTCTATTTTTACTATCCAGCGTATTATATAATCAGTTGCCTAGTCCAAAATACCAGTACTCATTGGTTGTTCAAGTAACCTAAGCATCTCAGAAGAATGTTAAAGTGATTGCACAAAATCAGTCCTAAGTGCCTTAAGTATAGTTGTCAATAATCATGTGTTTCAAGGACGGAAAAAATGAGACAAAGATTTGACAAAGGAGCCCACTAATGTCATACTCTTACATTGCTGGCATGCATCTACTCTACTGCTTCTCTTATTAGCATACAGTTGTGAGCTTTAAGACATGATGTACAGTTTTAGAATCTTTATTGCAAAGTACAGTTAATTGTGTGTTACTTTCATTTTTTTAACTTGGCACCAATTTGAAGCTCAATTGTTTGTTATTTTCAAAAATCACTTTTGCTAGATCTGGTTATAGTCTAAGTAGCTCCATTTCTCTAGCAGTGTCCTGAATTATATGATCTTTAGCCTTTGAGGTGATGGTTTTCAACCTCAAAACTATAAATCTATATATATATTTTTTTTTTTAAATTTTTATTTATTTATTTATTTATTTTTGCAGTTTATGGCCGGGGCTGGGCTTATAGTCTAAGTAGCTCCATTTCTCTAGCAGTGTCCTGAATTATATGATCTTTAGCCTTTGAGGTGATGGTTTTCAACCTCAAATATAAATATATATATATATATATATATATTTATATTTATATATTATTTTTATTTATTTATTTATTTTTTGCAGTTTATGGCCGGGGCTGGGCTTGAACCCGCCACCTCTGGCATAGGAGGCTGGTGCCTTACTCCTTTGAACCACAGGCACCTCCCAAAACTCAAAACCATTTTTAGCAGTGAAATTCTTTTTTTTCAGTTTTTGGCTGGGGCTGAGTTTGAACCTGCCACCTCTGGCATATGGGGCCGGCACCCTACCCCTTTGAGCCACAGGCACCACCCAGCAATGAAATTCTTATTCACCCAAAATTTTATGCAGAAGTTTAATAAGTAAAACATAAATGGAGAGTTTCTTTATCTGGCATGCCCTATTATATTCCCTAACATAGAACCATTAGACTCAGGGGAATATAGCTTGAAAGCCATTATACTAATTCCAAACCTTTTCATCTGAATGAATGAGGTATTATCATTCAGTTAGTTTCCACTTTGTACAGAAGGAATCTAAAGCACCTGTTAGGTTGTTAGGTGAGAAAAGAACCAATTTGAATTTTCCATTCAACACCTGAAGGTTTTGTTTTTTTTAATAGCATCTTAATGGGTTTCTCTAAATGTTTTGAATAAATGTTAAAAAATTTTACATGCTCAAATCCACTTAAGCATCTAAAGATATATTCATGTATGGCAATTTAGAGTATTATTTGGGCTTTAACTTTTTCTTTGTTTTTTTTTTTTTGGCCGATGCCGGGTCTGAACCCACCACCTTCAGTATGTGGGGCCGGTGTCCTACTCCTTGAGCCACAGGCACTACCCTAGGCTTTAACTTTTATTTCCTTTATTTTGCTCAGAAGTTTTTGGTCTGACTTCTTTTATGATAGTTGTTTATGTTTTCTTTATTCAAAGCATCCTTAGAATTTTCCTACAACAAATTTATTTTGTGAATTAATCAAATTTATGCAGTTCTTAGTAGTTGTACAGTTTCTTTCTATTCCTTGGTAATATAAATTTTCATCATTTTTTATTGCCTTTGTATGATATGATGATTCAATTATATTACCTTTAACTCTAAGATATTTTTACCTAATTTTAAATGTTAGGCCATTTTAATAGCCGTTTTTCATAAGCAATAGTCTATACTGGAATATTTACAATTATCTTTCCCACTATTTCAATGTTTGTAGGGATGGGTTACACTCCATTTGGAGCAAAACGTTCTTCTACTGAAGTACACAGTGTTAATTCAAAAGAGCCAAAGACCAGTGAAGATATATCTGAAATAAATCCACCTGATTCACAGCCTGTATCTTCAGCCTCAAACTCTTTTTCATTGACATCTTACCAGATCATGGTATCAAAAGGTAATATTAAATCTGGCATATAAAAAAGAAATTCTGTTATTATACATAAATTTCAGAAATTGTGATGAATTTTAGAACTATTGTTAATGGTTGTTTAAGGCTTTACAGAGGTGAATTTGAGTCTTTAAAGTCCTTAATTTATTTTAGGTACAAATACCTCATCACCTGAAGAACCTCTTCTAAGAGCTTGTCCAAAATGCAATGTTCAGTTCAACCTTTTGGAACCTTTGAAATGCCACATGAAGGTAAAACCTTTTTCAAAGTTATGTTTTTAAAAATGTTTACAAATTCTTGAAAATATTAAGGATTGACATACAGTAAATGCAAAAACCTTATATTGGTATTTCATATAGCTTAGCTAAAAGTTGATAATTCGCAATCATTATCTTTATACAAGATTTTAAAATCCTTCCCCATCATGAAATTCTAAAAAATCAAGTTCATCTGGCTCAGTGCCCATAGAACAGTGGTTACTGGCTCCATCCACATACACCAAGACAGGTGGGTTTGAACCTGCTGGGGCCAACTGCAACAAAAAAATAGCTGGGCGTTGTGGCGGGCATCTATAATCCCAGCTACTGGGAGGCTAAGGCAAGAGAATCGCTTAAGCCCAGGAGTTTGAGGTTGCTGTGAGCTGTGACGCCACGACACTCTACTGAGTCTCACTCTACATAGTGAGACTTTGTCTCAAAAAAGAAAAATCAAGTTCATCATGGATGAAACTGAGATTATATTAAGTGAAATAAATCAGGCACAGAAAGACCAATATGAGCATGTTCTCACTCAGATTTGCGAGCTAAAAAAGTTACTGTCATAGAGGTAGATGGTAGCCTGGTAGCTCCCAGAGGCTGGGAAGGGTATTTGTGGAGGGAATGAAGAAAAGTTGATTAATGGGTACAAACATACATTAGAGAGTGTAAGTTGTAATGTCCAAGAGCAGAGTAGCATGACAGCAATGTATTGTAGTTTTCAAAATAGCTAGAAGAGAGCACTTGAAATGTTGTCAGCGTATAGAAATGGTAAATATTTGAGGTGATTTGTATTCTAAACATTGTGAATTGATCATTACGCATTCTATGCCTGTTAGAAAATATCACACGTATTCTATAAATATGTACAAATATTATGTGTCACTAAAAACTTTTTGGCTGGGCACAGTGGCTCGTGCCTATAATCCTAGCACTCTGGAATTCCACATCAGGAGGATCACTTGAGGTCAGGAGTTCAAGACCAGCCTAAACAAGACCCTCATCTCTACTAAAAATAGAAAAATTAGTCATGCATAGTGACACAGTCCTGTAGCCCCAGCTACTCGGGAGGCTGGGTAGGAGGATTGCTTGAACCCAAGAGTTTGAGGTTGATGTAAGCTAGGCTGATACCATGGCACTCTATCTCAGGTAATAAAGTAAGACTTTCTCTCCAAAAAAAAAAAAAAACTAAAAAACTTTTAAAGTTTTTAAGTTTGTATAATGTATACATATTGTATTCTCATTTTACTTTTTAAAATTGTTTACTAAATCGTAACTGTACATTAATGCATTTATGAGGTACAATGTGCTAATTTGATACACAGTGTGGAAAACTTACATCAAACTTATTAACATAACTGTTATTTGTTGTGGTAAGACATTTATATTCTACACTTAATAGTTTTAAAATGTGCCATTGCATTATGCACAATAGATGAGGTCCCACCAAATATCTTCTCTCCTTCCTCTTCTGTCTTTCTTTCTGGACTATAATTTTGTTTTATCATTCGTTTGAAAGTGTGGGTGATTCTATATTGGTTTCATAATAGTACTGAGCACATTGGATACTTTTTCTTCCATTCTTGAGATACTCTACTAAGAAGAATATGTTCCAGCTCCATCCAGGTAAACACAAAATATGTGAAGTCTCCATCTTTTTTGTTTAATTAAATCATAGCTGTATATATTAATGCAATCATGGTTTTTTTTATGGCTGCATAGTATTCTATGGTATACATATACCATACTTTGTTAATCCATTCATGGGTTGATGGGCATTTGGACTGCTTCCATGACTTAGAAATTATGAATTGGGCTACATTGAACATTCTGGTGCAAATGTCTTTGTTGTAAAATGATTTTTGATCACCTGGATATATACCTAGTAGAGGAACTGCAGGATCAAATGGTAAGTCTACTTTTAGTTCCTTGAGTATTCTTTCCAAAAAGGACATAGTAGTTTGCATTCCCACCAGCAGTGTAAAAGCCTTCCCTTCTCTCCACATCCACGCCTACTTCTGAAGTTTTGGGATTTTATTATGTGGGCTAATCTTACTGAAGTTCGATGATATGTCAAAGTAGTTTTCATTTGCATTTCTCTGATGATTATAGTTGATGAGCATTTTTTGATGTGATTGTAGGCCATGCTCCCGTCTTCTTCAGAGAAGCTTCTCTTCAAGTCTCTTTCCCACAAGGAAATGGAGCTATTTGTTCTTTTCGTATTGATTAGTTTGAGTTCTCTGTGGATTCTAGTTATCAGACCCTTGTCGGAAACATAACCTGCAAATATCTCATACCGTTCTGAAGGCTGTCTGCTTGCTTTGCTTACTGTGTTCTTGGCCATGCAGAAGCTTTTTAGTTTGATCCGACCCCAGTAGTACATTTTTGGTGTTGCTTCAATTGCCACGGGGGTCCTCCTCATAAAAAAATTCTCCCAGGCCAGTTTCTTCAAGTGTTTTGTCTGCACTCTGTTCTAGTATTTTTCTAGTTTCCTGTCTTAAGTTTAAATCTTTTATCAAGTGAGAATCAATTTTTGTTAATGGTAAAAAGTGAGGGTCCATTTTCAGTCTTCTACAGGTCGCCAGCCAGTTCATTTAGCACTATTTGTTAAATAGGGAATCTTTCCCCCAATTAATGCTTTTGATAGGCTTATCAAAGATCAAATGACAATAAGTGGCTAGGTTCATCTCTTGGTTCTCTATTCTGTTCCATATATCTACCTCTCTATTTTTGAGCCACTACCATGCTGTTTGGATCAGTATAGATTTATAGTATAGCCTGAAGGCTGGTAACATGATACATCTTGATTTGTTTTTATTTCTGAATAATGTATTGGTTATTCAAGGTGTTTTCTGATTCCATATAAAATGAACTACTATTTTTTCAAGGTCTTTAAAGTATGACAAGGGTGTTTTAATAGGGATTACATTAAATCTGTAGATTGCTTTGGGTAATATGAACATTTTTACAATGTTGACTCTTCCCAGCCACGAGCATGGTATGTTTTTCCATTTGTTAGCATCTTCTGCTATTTCTTTTCTCAGAGTTTCATAATTCTCTATTTTATAGAGATCATTAATGTCCTTTGTTAGGTAAATTCCCAGATATTTTATCATCTTTGGCACTACTATAAAAGGAAGAGTCCTTGGCTATATTTTCAGCTTGACTATTGTTGGTATATATAAAAGCTACTGATATATAAGTACCGTATATACTTGAGTATTGATTTTTTTTATCCTGAGATGTTGCTGTATTCCTTGATCACTTCTAAGAGTTTTGTAGTTGAGTCCCTGGGATTTTCCAGATATAAGGTCATGTCATCCATGAAGAGTGACAATTTGATTTCCTCTGACCCTATCTAGATACCCTTGATGGCCTTCTCTTGCTTGATTGCGATGGCTAAGACTTCGCAATGTTGAATAGCTGTGGAGACAAAGGGCATTCTTGTCTAGTTCTAGATCTAAGTGGAAATGTTTTTAATTTTACTCCATTCAATATGATATTTTCCCTGGGTTTGCTGTATATAGGTGGCCTCTGTCAGTTTAAGTAATGTCCCAGTTAAGCCTATTTTCTTAAGCGTTCTGATCATGAAAGGATGCTGGATATTATCAAAAGCTTTTTCTGCATCAATTGAGAGAATCATATGGTCTTGTTTTTTATTTTATTTATGTGATATATTATATTTATAGATTTGCATATGTTGAACCAACCTTGTAACTCTGGGATAAAGCCAATTTGATCATGGTGTATAATTTTTTGATGTGCTGTTGAATTGTTTGCTAAGATATTATTATTTTTGCACCAATATTCATTAATGATATTGGTCTATAATTTTCTTTCTTTCTTGGGTCCTTTCCTGGTTTGGGGATCAGGGTGGTATTTGGTTCATAGAATGTGTTGGGAAGTTTTTTGGGTTTTTTTTTAGACACAGCCTCAAGCTGTTGCCCTAGGTAGAGGGCTGTGGCATCACGGCTTACAGCAACCTCTAGCTCCTGGGCTCAAGAAGTTCTCTTGCCTCGACCTCCCAAGTAGTTGGGACAACAGGCGCCTGCCACAATGCCTGGCTATTTTTTGGTTGTGGTTGGCATTATTGTTTGGCAGGCCCAGGCTGGATTTGAATCCTCCAGCACTGATGTATGTGGCTGGCGCCTTAGCCACTGGCGCTATAAGCGCCAAGCCTTTTCTTTTTCTTTTTCTTTTTTTTTTAGGGTCTCACTGTGTCATCCTCACTTGAGTGCTGTGGCGTCACAGCTCACGGCATCCTCAAACTCTTGGGCTTAAGTGTTTTTCTTGTCTCAGCCTCCCAAGTAGCTGAGACTATAGGCACCCACCACAATGCCTGGCTATTTTTTTGTTGTAGTTTGGCTGGGGCCTGGTTCGACCCTGCCACCCTTGGTATATGGGGCCAGCGTCCTACTCACTGAGCCACAGGCACCACACTCTTGAGACAACTTTTGAACTACTCTTTGAATTTCTATTTCCAACTTTTCTTCCATTCTATTGGTCTTATTTGACATCCATAGTCTGAATTATATTTCTCACATTTCAGCCATTTTTCTGTGAATGGCATCTTCTGTTTTATCTCTTGTTATTCCTTGGGGGGGGGGTTGATGTACTCTGATTATTCATGTTGCCAGAGTTCTTCCTCTGGTTCCTTCTCATGAGTATTTTCTGCAATTTGGCTATTAAAAGTGGTAGGGTAAGATTGGATTAGGGGTCCCAGGAAGTAGAGTTAATTTGCCCTTAACCAATGACCTGGGGCTTGTGACTGTGAGTTTTCCCCTACAAGCTTACAAAGGTCCCTTTCAGAGCTATAGCCTAAGACACTGAAGACCTGCTTGGTAAGAGAGCACAAGATGGCTCTGACCTGAATTCAGCCACCTCTATCCAAACCTAGGGAGTCAAGGTATTAGCTTGGAATCTCATCTGGGGAGAGAGACAAGTATCTGTGTGCCCTGCCTCCTACCACTGACAGCTGGTGAAGGAGATTCAGTCCTTTCCCTGTTTAAAACAACTGCTGCTCAACCTCCGAGGGACCCTGGGTGGACAGCCCAGGTCTAGAGTTCTAAAGAGATTGACCTGGTCAGTACAATCACTGCTCAGTAGGGAGAGTTCAAAGGGTCTCCAGTGACTGGTTAGTTGAAATCCACAGACAGTACCAAATAACATACACAAGGGGATGGAGCCTGGTCCCTTCCAGTGGACCACCAATTCAGGAAAAATCACTGGCCACTGTCAAGACAAAGGCATCAGCACCTCCACCCTTCCCTGCCCTTGGAAGTCCAAACCTGGCATCACCTGCCAGCCCTTGAAAGTCCAAACTGAGTGTCAACGGCTTTGCCCTTGAAAGTCCCAACCAGGTGTCAGTGGCTCTATCCTTGAAAGTCCAAACCAGGCGCCAGCAACTCTGCCTTGTATTCTAATTTTAAATGAAAATAATGTATTAATTAAAGTATGTTGACAAAATTATGCCATTCTTCAAATTTCTTATTAGGTGCTTGATCTTTCATGTAATTCATTTTTTCACCTATGTTTTTTTTTCCCCCTCGGCAGAGTGCTGTGGTGTCACAGCTCACAGCAACCTCAAACTCCTGGATTTAAGCAATTCTCCTGCCTCAGCCTCCCAAGAAGCTGGGAATACAGGTGCCTGCCACAATGCCTGGCCATTTTTTGTTGCAGTTGTCATTGTTATTTAGCTGGATAGGGCTGGGTTCAAACCCGCCAGCTTCGGTGTATGTGGCTGGCACCATAATCACTGTGCTACAGGCACTGAGCCATTCACCTAATTTTTTAAGTAGAGGCATATACATGTCTCATTACTCAATGAAAATCTTAATTTTATATTTTAATTTCCAATACTCAGAAATAAATTACTAGGGAGGTGCCTGTGGCTCAGCGGGTAGGACGCTAGCCCCATGTGCTGAGGGTGGCGGGCATCTGTAGTCCCAGCTACTTGGGAGGCTGAGGCAAGAGAATCATCTAAGCCTAGGAGTTGGAGGTTGCTGTGAGCAGTGGGATGCCACGGCACTCTAAAAAAAAAAAGGAAATAAATTACTAATAATGGAGCTTTTCATATGAAATGATAGTTTTAATTCAATCTAGAAACTTATAAATGAATTTTAGCTTTATATTGATGTAGGAAGCTCTGGCAATTAGGTTTTGCTACTAAATTTTCATAGTACTACTGAAATACGGGGTTTAGGTAACACTCGTCTTAAAATATTTTAGAAGATATTACATTATTCTTTTTTTTTTTTTGGCTGGGGCCAGGTTTGAACCCACCACCTCCGGTATATTGGTCCAGCACCCTACTCCTTGAGCCACAGGCGCCGCCATATATTACATTATTCCATGGTGTGTATGTATGGAAAGATGGTCTGTATTCTGCGTTCATGTCCAGTGTAAGTGGCAGAAAGCAAAGTGGCAAGAAAACAGGTAGTGTAAGATTACATGTGGAAAAGAAGGGATTAGAAGAGTGAAAAAACAAAGTAAGCAACTTAGGAAAAGATATTGCTCACTATTTTAAAGATTGGCAAATTTTTATTGAAATTTGGCATTTTACAAAAGAGTAGGATAGCAAAAGAAGTTCTAAAATTCCAAACACAAATCTTCATATTGGTCCCAAACTGTATTGAGTCTATCGCTACTTTTACTTCCCTATATTTGAGAACGATGAATCCAAGTCTCATTTTACCACTATTTTCTTTTGATATCTTCCAACTCTATTTCCTGGTGTTTCTCTCTTGGATATAGATGGTTCTATCTCTTATAACTATTGAGAAAACATCCTTTAGCTTTTTTTTTTTTTTTTTTTTTTGAGACAAAGTCTCACTTTGTTGAGTGAGAGTGGATAGAGTGCCCTGATGTCATAGCAACCTCAAACTCTGGGGCTCGAGATATTCTCTTGCCTTAGCCTCCTGAGTAGCTAGGACTACAGGGCACCTACCACAATACTCAGCTAGTTTTTAGAGATGGGGTCTAGCTCTTGTTCAGGCTGGTCTCAAACTCCTGAGATCAGGTGATCCACCTGCCTCAGTGTCCCCAAGTGCTGGAATTATAGACATGAACCACTGCACCAGCCTCTTTTATCATTTTTTTTTTGAGACAGAGTCTCAAACTGTTGCACTAAGTAGAGTGATGTGACGTCATAGCTCACAGCAATCTCCAAATTGAATCAAGCCATCTTCTTGCCTCAGTTTTTCTATTTTTAGCAGAGACAGGGTCTCGCTTTTGTTCAGGCTGGTCTCAAACTCAAGCAGTTCACCCCCCTCAGTCTCCCAGAGTGCTAGGATTACTGGCAAGAGCCAATGAAACCCGGCTCCTTTAGCATTTTTAATGCATCATTTTTTGTTTTATTATTTAATGCTTTGTTTGCTTTTAGACTTGCAACTCTTGCTTTCTTACTGTTTCCAATGTGCCTGTTACATTCTTTTTGTCCTTTTGTTTTCAGCCTTTCCAGTTTGCTTTATTTCTGGAATGTTTCTTCCTTTCATCAGAGTTGTTTTTTCCTTTGTGATCCTATGTAAAAATCTCTTTTCCTTAAGGAGTTGAGTAAAACCCATTTATATTAATTAATTGGTCTTGGTTCTGTTACACTTTTTTGTTATGCTTTCTTTATCCTTTTTTTAGGTATTTAGTTTTGAAGTTGCTTCATGTGTAAGTAGTTTGGATTTTTTTTTTCTTTTTTTTGAGACAGAGTCTCATTATGTCGCCCTCGGTAGAGTGCCATGGTGTCACAGCAACCTCCAATTCTTGGGCTTAAGCGATTTTCTTGCCTCAGCCTCCCAAGTAGCTGGGATTTACAGGCGCCCACCACAATGCCTGGCTATTTTTTGGTTGCATGTCATTGTTGATTTTAGCTGGCCCTGGCTGGGTTCAAACCCACCACCCTCGGTATGTTTGTCCGACACCCTACCCAATGAGTTACAGGCGCCACCTGTAGTTTGGATTTTGAAGAAAGTTTTTTTTTCCACCCTAACTTGTTTTATTATGTGGTCTAAATCTTTTTTTAAAAAAACATATTGAGGTATGATTGACATATGAAAAATTGTGCATATTTCATGTATATAGCTATGCGAGTTTAAAGATAAGTATACATTTGAAACAATCACAGTCTGTGGCATGAACATATTCATTACCTCTCACTTTGTTGCCCCAGGTAGAGTGTTGTAGTATCATAGCTCACAGCAATCTCAGGCCCCATGGGTTCAAGCGATTGTCTTGCCTTAGCCTACTGAATAGCTGGGACCATAGGTGCCTGCTGCAATGCCCAGCTATTTTTAGAGATGGGGTCTCGCTCTAGCTCAGGCTGATTTTGAACTCGTGAGCTCAGGTAATCACCCACTTGGCCTCCCAGAGTGCTGGGATTACAGGTAAAGTTCTGATTTCAATACCTTTGGAAGTATATCCAGAAGTAGGATTGTTAGATCATATGTTTTTTTAATTTTTTGAGGAATCTCCATAGTTTTTTCATAATGGCTGCACCAATTTACTTTCCTGTCAACAGTGTACAAGGATTTCTTTTTTTTCTACATACTAACCAATGTTTATCCTGTTTGCCTTTTTGATGTAGTCACCCTAATAGGTGTGAGGTAATAATATCTCATTGTTGTTTTGGTTTGCATTTCCCTAATGATTAGCAATATTGAGCACCTTTTCACAGAAAGGTCTATTTAATTCCAGTGTGCCCATTTTTAAATTGGTTATTTGGTTTTTCTGCTATTGAGTTGTAGAAGTTTCTTACATATTATCAAATATGTCACTATATGGTTGCAATTCTTCTAGAGAAATCCTACAACAAAAAGTATGTATAATAAATAAAATAGTTTTATCTCATTGGACAAAAAGGCAATATTCCACATTAGGATCAGTTTATGAGGCAAATTTCCCTTTAGATGTTTTGGGAGGTGAGAGGTTGTTTGTTTTTGAAGATACAGGGTCTCACTTTGTCACTGAGCCTAGAGTAAGTACAGTGGCATGATCATAACTCACTGCAGCCTCAAACTCCTAGGTTCAAGTGATCCTCCTGCCTCTACCTCCCAAGGAGTTAGGACTTTAGGTGCATACTACGACACATCACAGGTTTTTTGTTTTTGTTTTTTTGAGATCTTGCTCTGTTGCCCAGGCTGATCTCAAACTCATATCCTCAAGTGATCCTCCCATCTCAACCTCTTAACATGCTGGGATTAAAGGTATGAGCCACCATGTCCAGCCCCCTTCAAATGTTTAAGCTTTCTAGATAAAATGTGTTAAGATTTTCAAGATGTAACTGATGTCTTTCTTTGTGTCCCACACACTTTCTAACACCTCCGGTCAGGAGAATGGCAAGTTAGCTGTGTTCAAGTCTAGTTCTAACCAAGCTTTACTGAAATACAACTATGTTATTTGATAATTAAGCTTTTATACATAATGGTATATAAAACTACTCTTTCTTTTTTTTTTTTTTTTTTGAGACAGATTCTTACTCAGTCACCCTCAGTAGAGTGTCATTGTGTCATAGCTCACAACCTCAAACTCTTGGGCTAAAGTGATTCTCTTGCCTCAGGCTCCCACCACAATGCCTGTCTATTTTTAGAAACAGGGTCTTACTCTTGCTCAGGCTGGACTTGAACCTGAGAGCTCAGACAATCCAACTACCTCAGCCTCCCAGAGTGCTAGGATTACAGGTGTGAGCCACCGCATCTGGCCTAAAACAACTTTTTAAGGTTTATATGAAAGATATGAAATGTATTATTTTGGGCTAGAAACAAATTATTATTAAATACTGTTATTATTAAATACTATTATATCAAAACTATTATTATTTAAATTCATGATTAGAACTTCCATAGTTGACCACCTTCTTAAGTTGACCCAAGTTTCATAGACCAGACATCCACCATATGTACTTTGAGGAAGACTGACCTCTATATGTTGACCAGCTTTGTAAGTTGTATTGTGATCACTTGGACTGTGACACACAATATTAATTTACCCTCTGTAACTTGATCAGTGGAGTCTGCTCTACACCAGCAGGTAGAAGATATAGCCTTTGCCTCTTAGTTGTATTATTTTTTCTTTAGTATAAATTCTTTTTTCATTTTTTATTATTACTACATATTGAATTAGGCCTAACATTCTGTTTATCACGTGTTGTGGAAGATATTTTCAACATGAAGGACTGGTCTGAATTGTAGGCACATCCTACAATTAATGAAAAATTTTAGTTAATTGAGACATGATGACCCAAAGAAAAGAACTCAAAGAGCTGACATTGAAAGAAAAGGTTGGTCTTCTACATTTCTGGAAAGCAGCGGTCTAAGACAGCAGGTCATTTTGGTGTTAGCAAGACCACAGTTTGCAACATCCAAAAACTTAAACATGAGTCCTTAGATATGGAAAGGAAAGTGGATTTCTACAGCAGAAAAGGAAGTAAACTTCCCTCAATGAAGTCAGTGAAGCTACATTAAGTTGGTTCAAACAATTGTGGGCAGTTAATGCCCAAACCTCCAGGCCCGTTATCTAAGAAGTTGCTAAAAATTTTGCACAGGAATTCAGGGTAGCAAATTTCCAAGCGTCAAGTGGTTGGCTTGAAAAATTTAAACTGCAACATGAGCTCTCCTAGAAAGTCTTATGTGGTGAATCCAATGAAGTTCCGGTAGAAGTTGTGAAAGAGTTCATTAAAATGCTCTCAGACTTTGCCAGAAGCTTCAAAGATGGCAAAAGCTTTAATGCTCATGAGTGTGGACTCTTGCAAGGAGGTTTGTCATGAAGGGTGACTAATGTAAGAGTGGAAAACTTTCCAAAGAATGTTTCATGGTTCTGCTTTGTACTAGCTCAGCCAGAGAAAAACTGAAGCCTTTGGTAATGGGTAAATCAGCAAAGCCATGCACATTAAAGAACCTGAAGGTTGGGTTGCTACCTGTAGCTCAGCAGGTAGGGTGCCAGCCACATACATCGAAGCTGGTGGGTTCAAACCCAGCCCGGGCCTGCCAAACAACAATGAAAACTACAACCAAAAATAAGCAGGCACTGTGGTGGGCGCCTGTAGTCCCAGCTACTTGGGAGGCTGAGGCAAGAGAATCGCTGAAGCACAGGAGTTTGAGGTTGCTGTGAGCTGTGACGTCACAGCACTACCAGGGATGACATAGTGAGACTCTGTCTCAAAAAAAAAAAAAAAAAAGAAGAAGAAGAACCTGAAGGCTGAAGACCTCCTGTCACTTGGAGATCAAACAAATGCACCATGGATGGCTGGCACCCTATTTGAGGGGTGTGTAAGGGGTATTGACCAAGAAATGAAGAAGAAACAGTCTAGTCTTACAGTGGACTGTCCTGGCCACCTATAAATGAATCATCTCATGAACAGGACACTGAAATTTTTGCAGTGTCAGAACCTCAAAAATCCAACTTCTTAACCAAGGCATCATCAAATCATTTAAAGTATACTACTGAAAAATAAATAAATAAATAAATAAAGTATACTACTGAACCTAGCTTCTGCAGAGAGTCACTAAAACCCAAACCTGTGGTCTTCCTGTGACGCTGCATCAGTTAACACTATCCTCTGGATCAGTTCTGCCTGGAATAAAGTTCAGCTATACAGAGTGTTTCAAGAGAGTTTGGCCCCATCATACAGTCCATCTCCCATGAGAGAATTCAAAGTAGTAAATTTTGAAGGTTTTATTGCAGTAGATGATGAGGTGCCTATCTGTCATGAACCTGACTGAGAAGCAATTTTCTAAGCAATGTTGACCAAACTACAGAACATTGTAAAAGTGCATGAAGCACCTATGAAGTAGAAAAAGCAAGTGAGGATAATAAAGAAATTGCAGAGACTCCAAAAGAAGAGGAAATCAAACATCCGATAATTCAATTGAAGTCATTTTGCTGTGGAAAAATGGCCAGTTATGCTGAGTGGTGTAGCCAGCATTGAGAGTGCTTTTTCCACTTACATTTGTAATAAGAATATAAGAAACAGACCAAAATCGACTCTCTTATTTTTCAGAAAGAATGATTAAACCATGAGAAAACAGTAAATATTGATTTTGTATGATTACTGTATGTATGATTTTACTGTTTGATTATGCATGATTTCTTATATTCTTTAATAAAAGCTATACAAATAAGTACATTTATGTATCAATACAATAGGCCTACTTATGTTGACGGCCTACTTATGTTGACGGCCTACATATGTTGGCAGTCTCTTGGGTGATCACCTTACAGAGGTTCTACTGTATTTATATCTGAAGAGGAAAATTGCAAGGAAAAGGGTATTAGATACATGATGATCCCTAATCTTAAGGCTTTCAATCTTTTTTTGAAATTATTTCATTATTAAGATAGTAGATGTCTGTTATTTGAATTTTTTTAAAAATAGAAAGAAGGAAGACAACATTTTGGTGAATATCTTTCCATGTATATTGCCAAAGTATAGTTTTATATCATCTGGCCCTAGTTGTAAATGAAGAATCTTTTTTTTTGGTATCTAATTTTTAAAAGATATGATAACTATCCTAGCACTCTGGGAGGCTGTGGCAGGCGGATTGCCTGAGCTGAGGAGTTTGAGACCAGCCTGAGCTAGAGCAAGACCCCATCTCTAAAAATAGCCGGGCATTGTGATGGGCACCTGTAGTCCTAGCTACTCGGGAGTCTGAGGCAAGAGAATCACTTGAGCCCAAGAGTATGAGGTTGCTGTGAACTGTGGTGCCACGGCCCTTGGTAGAGTACAACAAGGTGAGACTGTCTCAAAAAAAATAAGTAAGTAAGATTTAAATTAGGCTTATATATATATTTTTTTCTCTTTCAGGATTGTTGTCCAGACATGATAAATAACTTCTTAGGAAATATTAAAGAAGAATTTTCAAGTGTTGAAAACAAAAGTGAGACTGATTCAGAGAAAGGAAAATTGATCATGTTAGTTAGTGACTTTTATTATGGAAAACATGAAGGAGCTGCTGAGGAAGAACAGAAGACTTACACAACTTTTAAATGCTTCAGTTGCTTGAAAGTTCTTAAAAATAATATTAGGTATGTAAATACTTATTTTTATTTCTGCTTAAAATACAAATAGGAATATTGTATTTTTATTTTTATGTGCCTTCCTAGTTAAACAATTTTACACTTTCTCCTAAGAACAGCGGCAAGTTATCACATTGAAAAGTTTTTGTGCTTTCTTGGATTTTAGAACTTTGACTCCTGAATACATCTAGTTGTATTTTTTTTTCATAGTTTAAGTAAGGGTAAAAATGTATTTTAACTTAAGGGAAAATTACTTCTTTTTTCTTTTTTTAGTCTCACTATGTCGCCCTTGGTAGAGTGCTGTGGCATCACAGCTCATAGCAACCTCTAACTCTTCAGCTTAAGCAATTCTCTTGCCTTAGCCTCTCTTAGCTGGGACTACAGGCGCCCACCACAACACCCGGCCATTTTTACACTGCAGTTGTCAGTGTTGTTTAGCTGGCCCGGGTGTGTTCGAACCTGCCACCCTCAGTTCATGTGGCCAGCCTTGTAACCACTGTGCTACAGGCACTGAGCCTCTAAAGAATGTTTTAGAGGTCTGAAAAGAAATATTTTGGGGGGTGGTATGAGACAGACTCTCACTTTGTTGTCCTCAGTAGAGTGCTGGGCATCACAGCTCACAGCAACCTCAAACTCTTGGGTTTAAGCGATTCTCTTGCTTCAGCCCCCAAGTAGCTGGGATTACAGGTGCCTGCCACAACTCCCAGCTATTTTTAGAGAGGGGGTCTCACTCTGGCTCAGGCTGGTCTCACCCTCCTGAGCTCAGGCAATCCACGCGCCTCTGCCTCTCAGAGTGCTGGGATTACAGGCGTGAACCACCGTGCCTGGCCCTGAAAAGGAAATATGTTAAAACCTTCATGATTAGTCGGGTGTAGTGGCTCACACCTGTAAACCTAGCACTGTGAGAGTCCGAGGCTGGTGGATTGCTTCAGCTCCTGAGTTCAAGACCAGCCTGAGAAAAAGCAAGACCCATCTCTACTAAAATCTATTTTTAAAACTGAGGCAAGAAGATCACTTGAGCCCAAAAGTTGGAGATTACTGTGAGCTATGACACCATGTTACTCTACCCAGGGCAACAGCTTGAGACTGTCTCCAAAAAAAAAAAAAAATACCTTCATGATTACTATCTAGGTAAATGACATTGTCACTTTATTTTAAAACTGGTTTATTTAGGTATTCATAGTGAATAATTGTAAATAGTTGACCCAGTCTTAAAATTGTTATTTTATTTATTTTTATTGTTGGGGATTCATTGAGGGTGCACAGAAACAGGTTACATTTATTGTATTTGTTAGATAAGGACCCTCTTATAATTGTATCCTGCCCCCCAAAGATGTACCACACCCTCTGTCCCTCCACCCCCTCCCTCCTTCCCTTTCCCAGCTCGCCCCATCCCCTACCCCACACTGTGTACTAGGACATTAATTATCCTCATATCAGAATTGAATACATAGGATTCATGCTTCTCCATTCTTGTGATCCTTTACTAAGAATAATGTGTTCCGCATCCATCCAGGTTAATACAAAAGATATAAAGTCTCCCATCTTTTTAATGGCTGAATAGTATTCCATGGTATACATATACTACAGATTGTTAATTCATTCCTGAGTTGGTGGGCATTTAGGCTGTTTCCACATTTTGGCGATTGTAAATTGAGCTACAATAAACAGCTAGCGCAAGTGTCCCTGTGGTAAAAGGATTTTTTTTCCTTCTGGGTAGATGCCCAGTAATGGGATTACAGGATCATATGGGAGGTCTAATTTGAGTTCTTTGAGGGTTCTCCATACTGCCTTCCAAAAAGGTTGTATTAGTTTGCCGTTCCACCAGCAGTGTAAAAATGTTCCTTTCTCTCCACATCCATGCCAGTATCTGAAGTTTTGAGACTTTGTGATGTGAGCCATTCTCACTGGGGTTAGATGATATCTCAGGCTGGTTTTGATTTGCATTTCTCTAATAATTAGGGACGTTGAGCATTTTTTCATATATTTGTTAGCTATTCATATGTCTTCTTTATAGAAGGTTCTGTTCATCTGTCTTGCTCAGTGATATATGGCATTGTTGGCTCTTTTTATGTTTATTAATTTAACTTCTCTATAGATGCTAGTTATCAAGCTTTTGTCTGATTTTTTAAAAATTGCTGTTTTAATTGAATAACTTAACTTTGAAATTCAGCAAAAAGCTTTCAGTAAGCTCTTTGAAGTATTTGTGCCCCTTTATATTGTACTCTGCTATTTAAGCTTCTCATAAGAAGCCTTTTAGAGAAGATGAAATAGCAGAATGTAAAACTGAAAAATGGATGGTGCTACAAAAGACACAGTCTGCTGGAAAAAATGAACAGTTTGTACTAACGGTAAGCCAGTATCATTACATAAAATAAAGGGTTCTTGTAATAATAAGCATTAAAATTGCTATTGCATGCATTTGGAAACCAAGACACAAATAAAAATATCAATAATTTATCTTTTAAGCAGCTGAAACCTATTGTATCTTCAATGCTGTCAAAGGATTTCTCTTATCACTATAGCTGCTTTTGATGGTAGGATTCCCTTCCTTTAGGTATTTTATTTTAAAATGTAAATAGTATTTCATGTATGGAGAAGAAGACTGCTAATTTTCTTTGCCAAAAGAATTTTTTAAATCTCAAATGATGAGGAAGAATTACAGCAAATTAGTGATACTTCATACTGACTACATTATAATATACTAATGGATTATTTGAAAAACAAAAATGAAATAAAAATGTTTACTACTTAATAAAAGTAAATTATTTAAAGTGCATACCGTATATACTCGAGTATAAGCCGAGTTTTGTGCCGAAAAAACTTGGCTTATACTCTAGTATATATGGTATTTTTCTAGAGGGGTTTCAAGCCTTAGAGATATTGAGTCATACAACTACATTTTTAAAATTTAGGTTCTAATATTTGTGAGATTTTTTTTCCCTTAGTTATAAATCTGAATTTTTGCACCTCTTGACAATCATTTATAGGTTTATGAACCATCTGAAACACCATATGGAACTTGAGAAACAGAACAGCGAGATCTGGGAAAACCACACCACCTGCCAGCACTGCTACCGACTGTTTCCTACACCTTTCCATTTGCAATGCCACATTGAGAGTACACACACACCCCATGAGTTTTCTAGTAAGTGATAGTTTCATTGAAGTCCTGTCTATTACTGATTTTGATTATCTGAACTGTGAGGAACTCTCAAACATTCTGACAGAAAAATAAGAATAAAAATAGACTTTTTAATTTGAAGGGAAAATTGAAAAATAAGTTATAACTTTTATAAACTTAAGTACAATTTGTTACTAAAGCCAAGCATGATGGCACGTGCTTATAGCATGCAGGAGGATAGCTTGGGCCTAGTTCATGGGCTATAGTAAATAGCTACTGTACTCCATCCTGGGCAACATAGTGAGATTCCATCTCTAAAAGAAAAAAAATGTGTTGCTAAAATTGAAGTTCCTCTTGTAAATAATTCATTAGTGAAAATTTCTTTGGCATAATTCATGCATTGTGCAAAGGAAACTAAATTAGAACACCCAGAGTAGACTACATGGTTTTCAAATTTGAAGTCAGTGGCCTTAATGTACACTTAAATACAAAAAGTAACTACAGTGTAGTTAAAATTCACAGAGTCTGGAAGTAGACAACTTGGTTTCAGATCCCAGCTTTGCCTCTTAATACAGCAGCAAGAGCTCAAGCATGTCACTTAATTTTTCTGTGCTTCTGATTTCTCATCTGAAAAACAGGGATAAAAATAGCACTTCCTCAGTGGTCTTGGGAGAATTAAATAAGCTAATGTAAGTAATATCCTTAGAATAATAGTGAGAGTTAACAGCTATAGAATTGGCAGTATGACCATCACTATTTCTGCTGCTGCTGCTCTTACTATCATTAGTTGTCATTGTTTTGGATGTACAAAAGAGAATTTTTTTTATATACTTACTCAAAGTGCTATAATATGTTCTTTTTCACTTTCAGCTATTTGCAAAATCTGTGAATTATCATTTGATACAGAGCATATTCTCTTACAACATATGAAGGACACTCATAAACCCGGTGAAATGCCATATATTTGCCAGGTACACACACATTTTATTGTGTACTTGGGTGTTTGTTTAATTTTTAAGTGCCATTAAATAGTATTATTCTTTCAATTTTTTTAGCCATTTAAACAAAATTAGTTACTATACTGAAATTGAAGACCTTCCTCATTATTAGAAACTTCTTAGGTTTAACTCATGCATATTGTATGTAAGGAGGTGGATTAAATTTTGTCTACAGGCCATAGCTTGCTGACCCCTGCACTAAACTATATGCCCTGCTAGAGAAAAATACAGGGGCTTATATCATATAAGAAAGAATATAGGGCTTAGCGCCTGTAGCTTAGCAGCTTAGGGCACTGGCCACATATACCAAAGTTGACGGTTTGAACCCGGCCTGGGCCTGCTAAACAAAAATGAGTACAACAACCAAAAAAAATAGCTGGGCGTTGTGACAGGTGCCCGTAGTCCCAGCTACTCAGGAAACTGAGGCAAGAAAATGGCTTAAGCCCAAGAGTTTGAGGTTGCTGTGAGCTGTGACGCTATGGCACTCTACCGAGGGCAACATAGTGAGACTCTGTCTCAAAAATAAAAAAGTCTAAGGAAGAGAATACTCTTTTTTTATAGAGCAGGAAAAGCTTTATAGAACAAGAGATGCCACCTTAAAATTTACATCAAAATAGTGAGTGGTAGATCTGAAGAGAAGAGGGTCTAGCTACATTCGGGAATATACCCATAAACTTTAAAAGGTAACATTTCTGTTTCAAAGATTATTGCTTGCAGTAATAGGATTCTTGATTGTATAGAAAGCAGAGCTTGAACTAGTAGTATATAATGTTCATCTAAACAAATGACCTGTCATTGCTACTTTGATATGATTGCATATAAGTTATAAAATTTCAATTTAAATTAAGCCTTCTTTATATTTCTAGGTTTGCCAGTTTAGAGCCTCAACATTTTCTGATGTAGAAGCTCATTTTAGAGCATCCCATGAAAACACTAAGAACTTGCTATGTCCATTTTGCCTCAAAGTTAGTAAAATGGCAACCCCCTACATGAATCATTACATGAAGCATCAGGTGAGATTAAGCAGTTCTCATTTATTCATGTTGTCTTACTGAAAAGATACAGGTGTATATCTTAGAACATTGGTTAGATTTGTTCTGGACAGAAAACAAAATTGTTCTGAGTGACACAAACAATTTATAATTTACATTGAATTGCTTATGAAATTTCCACTTCTTTTCCTTGCCTGCTTTCTGGTGACAGTGAGGCTCATAAGTAGTAAAAGTTCTGAAACCTACCTAGAAATAGCAATCCCAGAATGGAGGGAAACAGAAAGATGAATGGAATATTTAGGTTGGATAGTTCAAGGTCTAAGAATGGTGAGAATGGGGATGATTTTGAAGGTGCTTATCAAAAGAAGGTAAAAAAATAAGATTGAACTAAGGAAGATAAGATTTAGTACTCATAACCTTCTGTTTTCCTTTTTCTCTTCAAACTTTATTTCTACTTTTTAGCCCACTTTTTATTATGAGATATGTGGTTGAATTCAGTGACCCAGAATGGGCTGTTGCAGCAGCCAATAACAAAGGAAACAGCAAGAACACTTATTACCAGATACGTCATGAACTGTGCCAAAGAACTATATTTAAGTTATAACTTGTTTCCTGCATGACTTTTGCCAGATCTGCTATACAATTTCTGGGATACCAGTATTAGTGCTTGCATCTTTCCCTTGAAATCAGATTTTTGCTTACTGGTTCTTTTCCTAAAACAATTAGACTGTCCTTTGGGCTGAAAACTTTGATGAAGTGGGCTATTCTTGAGTGTTTGAAACAGAAATAGTGCCTTTTTTAAAATCAAAGGTCAGTGGATTTACTGAATTTGATCATGTAATCATGTTTTGCTTCCTTACTGATTAGATCCTTAAATTTTCTTATTATTGATTGCATTGTATAGCCAGTTTATTCATGTTAGTTGGAAAAAATTCATAAAAGAATTTCCAAACATATTTAGGATTACCTGTGTTATGACTAAGATGATACCAATGTACTTAAAATTTGTTTATCCTGATAGGCCACCTCACCTTTAAGAACATTTAGCAAAGTTTTTCTATTCTAGGGTTTCCCTAACCATGTTCAATCAGATTAGGTGTTAATAGGTGTTCCCCTCTAAAATTGTTCCTAGTAAAGATGATTTGGTAAATGGCTATATTTGCAAATTTAATGGGATTGTTTTGTTTTTGTTTGTTTTTTTTTATAGAGACAGAGTCTCACTTTATGGCCCTTTGGTAGAGTGCCGTGGCATCACACAGCTCACAGCAACCTCCAGCTTCTGGGCTTAAGTGATTCTCTTGCCTCAGCCTCCCGAGTAGCTGGGACTACAGGTGCCCACCACAACGCCCAGCTATTTTTGTCGTTGCAGTTTGGCCGGGGCTAGGTTTGAACCTGCCACCCTCGGCATATGGGGCCGGCGCCCTACTCACTGAGCCACAGGCGCCGCCCTAATGGGATTGTTTTTAAAACAGGATTTTTCAGAACCTTTAATGTGCTAATAGATATTGTAAGTCTGAGCAAGAGACATTAATGTTCCCCAAACTTATTTAATCATTGTACTCTCCATTTGCACAATATGTATTAACATTTCTTGAGGAATAGATTTTGAGGAAACACTGTTTTTGGTGCTCTGTATTTCATTTTTTGGTCTTTGATTTTGAAAGGAAGAATGAAATATAAAACAGTAGCTCAGACTATTTAATTATGAGGCTTTTAACATAATTCTTTCCCCTATGCTTTGCTTCAGAGTGATACCTGCTTAAAAAAGCAAAAAATACATGGGTAGGACCACTATGTGAGCTATGTCCATAAGTGGTTTATCTGATTTTTATACCCTAAGTTTTATGCCTTAACACATTGTTGACAGGTCATGAATTAACTTATGTTTTCATGCCGCCCAAACTTCGTTGACAGATCATGAGTTAACTTGTGTTTACACTTGCATTTCTTAAAACACATGGTAATGGGGCGGCGCCTGTGGCTCAGTGAGTAAGGCGCCGGCCCCATATACCAAAGGTGGCGGGTTCAAACCCGGCCCCGGCCAAACTGCAACAAAAACTAGCCGGACGTTGTGGCAGGCATCTGTAGTCCCAGCTACTCAGGAGGCTGAGGCAAGAGAATCGCCTAAGCCAAGAGCTGGAAGTTGCTGTGAGCTGTGATGCCACAGCACTCTACCAAGGACAACAAAGTGAAACTCTATCTCTTAATAAAAAACAAACAAACATGGTAATGTAGAATATTATAAAAGCTTTCTTCATCATGTCACCAGGATAATAGCCAGTGAAATGGGATAGCTTCTGTATAAAATTGCCAGTCAACAATGGGTTAACTTGCCATGTGTATTGGAAAGCATTATCCTAGCAGATCTAAGTTGCTCAAATATTATACAATTTCAGAAGGGCCTGCTTATATAACTGGCCTTTGGTTAACTCCTAGACATTGAGCTCCTAAAATGTCCCTATGTTTTAACTGATAAGAGTATGTTATATACATGGAGCCATATTGTACCAGTTTGTCTAGATAATTTGTGAAAAAAGATAGTGACCACCTTCTTTTGTTCTGGCCATATGAAGATTTGGTGACTTAGTCCCATAAAAAACCTGGGCTCTTCAACTTGGGAAAGCTTCCTATCAAATAACAATTTACACATGTTGCTGCAGGGAGTTGCCGAGAGATTAAGTGTGTCCTGTGCAACGCCATTGGGAGAGAGCTCTTGGAAGCTGGTGCCTGATATCCTCTAGAATCTACCCAACACACCTTTTGACTTTATTAATCTTGCTCTGTTTGCTTTTTTTTTTTTTAATGAGTGCTTTTCCTTTATTTCTTCTTATGTCTTTTGTACATTTTCCAAAGTTTCAAGTTTGAGAGTGTTTATTTCTGCAACAGCAATTTTAAAAGGTTAGAAAGCAAGTGCCAGGGTCCCCAGCCACCCTGGCTCAGACCAGCCTGGCTTGCTGCCACTCCCAGGGCAGGCTGTA
>CAUYPK010016606.1:0-24184 GCA_963574355.1 Loris lydekkerianus | reverse complement strand
GCGGCTGACTGTCCGGCCGCAGTGCGCATGTGTGGAATGTGTACGGCACTCTCCGACTCCTCCTCTCTGTCTCTCAGTCTGGGGACTAACTGACGCACACTAGCATCACTTGTTACGACTAGCAATGACAAATATGGAACCAGACATTGACCATCTCATTAGCCAAAAGCAGGCCCATAGTTTCCATTGAAATACTGGTAAGTTTGTTGATTTAACTTATTTGTTTTTCATTTTAAATATCATATTTGTTCCTGTTTTGTTTTTCTTTTTTACTTCAAAATAAGATGTGTGCAATGTACATAGGAATTTGTTCATAGTTTGTTTGTTTTTAAACTATAGTCTGGCCCTCCAATAGTCTGAGGGACAGTGAACTGGCCTTCTGTTTAAAAAGTTTGAGGACCCTTGCTCTAACTGCTGCCTGAAATGTTAAAATGCACACAAGATTCAGGAGGAAAACAAGGACAGCCAGCAAAGCCTGGTCATTGGGGTAGACCAGAGAGGAGGGGCAGAAAGAGGCCTAGGCTACAGGGACCTCGAGGCCTAGCGTGGGGAGACAGCAAGGTATGTGCAGGTCTTGAGTCCAGGAGAGGGAGAAAGCTCAGCCAAGGACACTTTGAGGTCTTGTGCATTTTCTGTGTTTTTTTGTCTCTGGAGCAGATAGATGGAGATGACTTGGCCACGTCTTCCTGCCCTCCCCACAACCACCCTGGAAGGGCCAGAAAACCTCTGGCCATGGTTCCAGGACCATCCTTCCATCCCATCCCTTCCTGCCCCTGAGCAAAAACAGAAGTCAGCTTTTTCTCCTAGTAGGCAAGCTAAGTCAGGGGTGTGTCTCTCTCTCTCGGTGAGAAATAAGGACTTTGTTCTATTTATCTGAATTATCTAGGTTAGAACTTTTAAGAAATAGATAGCCCCTTGAATTGGGCATTTAAAGACCTGACACAGCATTTATCCAGCCCACAGGGAAGACATCAGAATGTCAGACCCAGGACAGGCCTTTTCTTCACTGAGCTCCTTCCCCTGGAACATGCAGTGTCCAGAGCTGCCCTGAGCACTCACTTTCCATCACTTGGCACCTGTTCTCCTGAAGACGCCTTCCCTCCAAGATGTCCATGACCCCTTTGCCTATTGGTCATAAATGCAGCCATGAGCGGGTGGACACTGGGGCCCTGGTGAGTCTGTAGCCTCTTCAGGAAAGTCACGACAGTGGCTAGGTGAATTCTCCATGCCCAGGAGCCAGGTAGGGGGGGCAGCCTCAAAGCCACCCTGCCTTGTGCTCAAACACTGGCCCTGCCTCCCCCACTGGGGCCCCACAGGCTCTAGCTGCCTCCTCTCCCATCTTTCCCTCGCTTTCAGTTGAGATGCAGTTTACCTGTGGAGTCCCACAGCGAGCACAACAAGAGCACAGTTTGACTTCCAGGCCAGAGAGCCTCATCGTCTGGCCCCTTGAGCTTCCTTAAGCAGAGGGACCTCCTTCAGCAAATGTGGGAGTCTGTGTACCTGTCACTGCCCATTCTGGGGCTGGTGCAGTTCCATCCCCCGCCCATGTCTGTTTGGAGGGGTGGTCTTTAGGTTCTGTTTTTGGTCTATTTTGCAGAGCCAAACCCACAACAACTTAGCTAAGAAAGCACAGAACAGCCACATCTTCCTGGAAAGAGGCCAGTCATGGCAGAAGTGGTCACACCTCATGCAACACCTATGACCCCTGAGGCATCTGTCCCTGCCATACATGGAGAGAGCCCCAACACCCAGAGCAAGAACTAAGTCCTCAGGCCAAAGCGTTTCAGATCTGTCTAGTCGGTGTTTTCTGTTGACCTCCTCTTTACAAATTAGCTCTGCTCCTCCACAGCCAGGCAGGGGTTTGGAGCTGGAGCCCCTGGCCCCAGCTGTCCCCCCTGCTGACACACTCAGGCACTTAGCCAAGCTTCCAGGGTGAGGTCCCTGGTCTGAGGGGTCAGAAGTTGGGTTGCTGCCGTAAGGCAGATGAGGTGCAATGGATTTCCATGGTGCCACACCTGAGCACAGCCCACCCTGTGCACTCAGGCCAAAGCCACATTAAGAGAGAAGTCATACCTGGAGGATCCAACTTGGGATGGCTCTTCAACCCAGATGTCCCCAAACTGTTCCCTGCCCTGGCAGGCTTGGTACAGGGTGTGCCATGAGCGGGTCACCTGGGCTCCCTCTGTGCCACCTTGTGGGACCCCTCTGTCCTACCTCTGAGGGAGCAGTGCTAAGCCTGGCTGTAGGTCCCTGACACACCCATGTCTGCCGAGGACACAGGGGAGGACACAGCCCCCCAGAACCAAAGAGAGCAACATCTCTGCCCTGTGGGGCCCCACATGAACCCCAAACCATAGACTCCTTCCCACCCACCTTTATCTGCATAGATGGGGCTGCAGGGGAGGGACAAGGGGCCAGGGACTAAGGTAAGAGATTCATGTCTGGGAAGCTGGACTTTGGCAGACTTCACTACAGCTGAGACCCCAGGGTCATGTCTATGCCAAGCACCCAGGCTGACAAGCTCCCAGCCCTATCCACATGAAGCTCCAGTTCCTGTGGATGAGCCCACCAGGGGTGCCCTGGGGTACTGGCCAGGATGGGACTGTCAGCTGGGCTCCCACAACACCCCAGCCCTTGCTGGGCTGCAGACACAGCAGGGATCTGGGTAGTACCCGAAGGCCTGGTTAGGCCATTTCCCAGAGTGACCAGGATAGAGTGGAGGTCCATGCTCCATCCCCAGATGCACACCCCTCTCCATGGCATCCCAGCTCCTCCTCCTCCTCTGTCCCCACTGCCCTGGCCTATATGGCACCTGTCTTTCCTCCCTGAAGCTGCAGACCCACAGTTCCTGGGCAGGGCCTCTGTGCCCAGGTTTCTTAAGGGCTGGTACCCTGACCCCTTGGCCTGGGGCCACGGGGGACTCTTTTCCAATCCTAGGACATGAACACATTCTGAGCAGGTGCTGGGAAGGGTCTCATTCCTCTTCCTGGTGACACCAAACGTCTCACTATGCCAGGAAAGAGCACGTTCTGCACACCCTATCTTTGCTCCTATCAGCACCGGCCCCTGCTCTGTATTGGTACTCAGCCTGAGCCCTGGGGCAGGAGCCTTGTCTTGGTGTCTGCAGCTCCAGGAGCCTGGAACTTGTGCAGCAACAAAGGTCCAGGCCCCTCAACTGAGCCTGTGACTCTGGCTGGGGGTGGGGTCACTAACCTCCTCTGAGTCTGTGTCCTCCCTCACAAGCTAAAGTGGTTGAATAAGCCAGTGGTTTTGTTTTTCCAGTTATAGAGACCTTATGCAAAATCATACTCTGGAGCCCAGTGCATGAACGCCAAACAAGTTCATGCATCCTCACAGGTCCCAGGGCCAGAGTCCCACTAGGCCAGCCTGGCGTGTTCCAAGCCCTGGTTACTACAGCCTTCTAGAGTGAGGGGTGGATGCAGGACTTGTTTTAAAACAGCACACAAGCCTTTCTGACCTCATGTCCCTTTCTATAAATGGGTCTGGCCAAGGCTGCTGGCAGCTGGCATCACTGTGCAAACAGGAATGTCCTTAATAGCCCAGCGCTAGGCTTTCTGTCCACTCTTCTCCTGGGTTAGTTTCTTCCTCCAAAATTTCACGGACAGGATGATGAAGATCACAGCCCAGGCTGCTCTGAGTCCACGGAGGAAAGCTGCCCTTGGGAGGAGCAGGTGGGGCTCAGCTCTGCCTCACGACTACACGGGCCTGTGGACATGGAGGAGATGACGTGAGGTGGTGGCTATTTCTGGACTCGCCGGCTTACGACCACAACTGCCAGAGTCAGGCGCCAGCTCTGAGAGTGAGCGGTGCTATCCCTCATGGGGTCCCTCCTGATCAAGATAACGGAACAGGGACGTGATGTCTGGCCATTAGGAGTATAAAAGTGTATTTGGGGAAGTAATTATATGCTTGGGGTGGAATCTTAAACCCAAAGAATGAGAAAACAACTTATAGGCCAGGCTGACACGAGGGCTAATTTGGTCCCAACTCTTAAGGACTTAAGTATCCATTTCAGAAGAAAATCTTCCCACCAAGCTTCCTGGCATCCATCCGGGACTAGAGCAGTTGCTCTGAGCCAGGAAGGCCAGGCCCATGGGGGCAGAAGCAGCCACTCAGGAGGTGATGGGGCCCCAGGCACTCTGGCCCCACAGCAGACAGCAGGAATGCCGTGCACCACCATGGCAAGACCTGCAGGTCTAGAGTAGTGAGGGGGGACCTGGGGCTTCCTTGCCCCCCCCCCCAGCCTATGTCCTCCAGAAGAAGGCCACCCAGTTTCCATACCCCGCTTCTGGGCAGCCCATCAGGGTGGGGTGCCCGACCCCTCCCATGCACATGCCAAAGAGCTGAATGACTCAGAGCTTAGCGTGATGGCAAAGTGGGCTCTCACCTCCCAGGAGCTTCCTACATGGGACCAAAGGAGTGCCGTGACCCTGCTCTGTTAGGACAGGACCACAACGCACTGTTTGCACCAACTGGTCAGTGCAGCTTTGTGCCATCCACCTGCTCATGCATGAAAAGCACCAAGTGAAATTTGACTTAACTTTTTGTGCTGAAATAAGCTGGGCCCCTTGTCCTATTCTCCTTTGAGTCCCTCCCTGCCCCTGGGGCTCCCATTGCTGCACAACCTCTGATTTACGCCTATTGTTCTCAGCTTTCTGGGTGAATCCATCACTCAGGACATGTGTAAAAAACGCATATGTGAGTCCCCACTCTCTAAGCCACTACATAAAAACCTGCAGGTGCATTAGTTCCTCTCACTGCTGTAACAAATTATCGCAAATTTACTGGCTTTCAACAACACAATTTATCATCTTAATGTTCTTCAGGTCAGAAGGCTGACAGGGTATCTCTGACTAAAGGCCTGGGCATCAGCATGGTTGGACCCCCTCATAGCCAGAGAACGTCTCCGACCACTGCTTCTGCTTCCCCCCCCCACCTGCCCATGAGACCCCAAGTCAGCCTCCAGCCCACCCAGATAGCCCAGGGCAACCCAGCCCCAAGGTCCTCCCTTTATTCCCAGGCTCCAGGGACTAGGAGGTAGCCACCTTGGGGGCCCTATTCTGTGCAATCGGTTTGTTCTTGGGTGCGTGTCTTTTTCAACATGCTCTGAAATCCAAAGAGTGAAGTGGTGGGACTGCATGGCTCCGTGTCCCCAGTGCAGATGGCTCCATGTCCAGTCCAACACCCGGCCCAGCCCAGCTGCTGTCACCTTCCTCCAGGGAAACACCACACCCAGTTTTCCTGGTGAACTCCTACTTAACCTGCAAGGCCTGGCCCAAGGAGGCCTCTTCACTGACATCCTCTCCCAGTGGACAACGCCCTGCTATCTCTACACCAACTGCCTAAGAGCCTCTCGCCTGAGCCCCCATCACTGAGCCCCAAGAGCCTGGGCTACCAATAGCCACAGAATGAATTACCCAGAGCTCTGTCCATGGTGAGTTCCACAGGCCAGTTGTTGGATACACACATTCTCTGCCTCTGTCTTGCCTGATTCAAGGGGAAAGACTGGCTGCTGAACCAGGCCAACAGGGAGTAGACAGCCTCAAACAGAATGTCCTAAGAGGGGCTGAGAAAAAACTCACATAGCTTTGGGTCTGTGTTTGAGGTCAGCATCCTGGATCACTGGGCAGGCCCAACATGACCACAGGGTTTTAAGAGGGAGAGAGGGAGGCAGCGTGTTGGGAGAAGCCCTTGACCCACATTGCTGGACGTCTCTCTGAGGACCAGGAATGAAGCAGCCTTGAGATGCTGGAAAAGTAGAGGAAACTGACTCCACTCTGCCCAGGGTGGAGGGCGGTGCCTGAGCACAAGGCAGACTCTGAGCACTGCCTTAGGAGGGAGGTAGCATCACGGACAAGTCTGGTCTTCCTCGAAAACTCCAAGTGTCAATGAGACTGTCTAACAGAGACCCTCTTCTGTGTTCAGATTGAAAGCCTGAAAAGCATGTTAAGCTGTGCACATTGTGTCGTTCTGTTGTCAGACAGAACTCAATGTCAATGCAACTGCTCCCGTTTCACAGGTGGGAACCTCAGCTTGGTGAGGCTAAGCATTGACTTCACCATGGGCTGCTCAGGGGGAACCACGGTTTTCAGACTTTTTGTGTCATTGCTTCCCCGAGTCTGCAGATAAAGGTTAGAAGAACCTTTGATTGTGACATGCAGGGTAGTTTCCAAATCAAACTCAGCTCACTTTCCAAGTCATAAACAGTAATGAAGATATGAGTGAACCCCTAAAACTAACCCTTTAACAGTATTCCACCCAAGTAGAAACCCAGAAATCCTTCATAGAACAGCTGTGGGAAGAAGGTGCTGGATAGGTGAGTGTCCTCTGTGGCCAGCAGAACCAAGATCTGGACGTTTTGGCCCTGCTACAAAGGGACCCCCTGCGGGACAGATGATGTGTGGTGCACCCTCCATGGCTTCTTCCCCTGCTATTCCTTAGGAGGCCAGGGTCCAGCCTGCAGTCGTGTGCACCTCCTATCTTCATTAGCTTGTGCCCTAATTAATTAGAGGGACGATTAATTATCATCAGCCAGTATAGTCTGTGTTCCAGGCCCCAAGAGCCAGGAGTAGAAAGGACTCTGGTCCTCCTCAGGAGCAGTGGCTCCCTCATCACGGATGCCAACAGGCCCCAGAGCAGGCACCAGACCAGTCATCATGACTCCTGTGTGGATGTGATGTCCAGCAGGCCAAAGTCAGAGTAGTCAGACCCCAGCTTCCAGGAGCCCCTGAATCCTTCGCTGCCCTGAGGCCCACAGAAGCCAATGACCTCCAGACAGCCCCAGGGCCCCTGAAATGAGCAAGACGCGTCCTCAAGGAGGGACCCCAGGATGAGGGGAAAGGGGTATCCCTGTGCAGCCACCACCCACCCCATCCACAGCACCCTGGTCCGGGCACCACCCCAAATGCTGCAGCCTGTCTCTGGGCCCACCGTGTTTACTTCAGACTGTAGGTGGATTTTCTCTGGGTCTCTACATCCAAACTCCTGCGTCCCTGTGTCCGGGGACATGGCATGTGTCAGGGTGGGCACCAGCCCTCTGGGCAGGCTGTGTAAACTGCTCTGTCCATCTCTGACCCCAAGGAGTCTGGGACACTTTTCCTTAGATACTCCTGGTAAAGGATATGTGATGGTCTCTCTCCCAGAAACCATGTTTATATTTTGCCAGGAATTTTCTGGCAGCAGAACTTGGTGCAGAGGGCATTTTGCTGGAGGCCCTCCCATCACAGGCATGGGGGAGGAGCAGAGCCCTCTGAGGAGGTGGCCCTCACTGCACTCAGCCACCTGCTCCCGTGTGGCTGTTCTGGCCACGACTTCAAAGTATACCCATGGTGAGATCACGACTCACCCAAGGACAGCAGCTCCTCCCAGAAACGCCCTGAGCTCCGCAGGCTGGGCTGGGGGTGCTCAGAGAGCCCCCGTCCCTGCTTGGCCCAGCCAGGACCAGGGGCAGGGAGTCTCCCGCCTGGGCTGTTCCTGGGCCGCAGGTCTTCATTAGCCCCCTGTGGAGCCCCCACCTGTCAGCGGGTCTGTGCTCCAAAGCCTGACCCCTGGCTCTGCTGTTCTTCCACAGATTAATCCCCCAAATTGACAAATTAAGGGGCACGGTGTGCCCAGAGTCACAGTCACACTGGGTTCTGGTCAGCAGCAAGCAGCCTCTACACAGGGTTGGGGGGCCAAGGAGAGAAGGAGCCCAGACAAACACAGCCACAACCCACCCAGACAGGCCACAGAAGCAGGAAGAAAGTTCTCAAAAACTGATCAAACAAAACACGATGCTGCTGGGAAGCAAGCTGGGCAGAAGCCATTTTGTAGCCACTTCAGAAACAGGACGTGCCGTCTTCCCAGGAGAAATCTAGCCACTACCACCCAGAATTATCTCATGTCTGAACAATCCATCCTGTAAACCCTAAAGCTGCTAATGTAAGAGGCAGCCAGAAATTGCCATGTCCATTTTTTAAACAGAGAGACAAAGTGACTTCAAGGTCATGGCCACCTTCCCTGAGCTCTCCAGTCAGAAGATGCCTCATACCCAGGCTTGTTACCCACCGGGGTACAGGGGTCACCATGAAAGTTTTGCAATAGGCTGTTATGGTCCATTACTTCACCTCCCAAAAATACAGTCAACAGCATCCTTTCTGATTCACTCATCTAAGTTTCCCCTCACTCAGCTGGTCAGGAGGGCTTCGGTTGTTTCTGTCCACGCAGATTTAATCTTTCTTGATTTTTGTGTATCTCAAAACTTTCATAATGACCAATTTGGAACTATGAGAAAGATCTGCCAATTTGTCAAGAAGAGTTAATCAATTCCAAACTTTTTTTTTTTTTTTTGTAGAGACAAGAGTCTCACTTTGTTGCCCTTGGTAGAGTGCCGTGGCGTCACACGGCTCACAGCAACCTCCAGCTCCTGGGCTTAGGCGATTCTCTTGCCTCAGCCTCCTGAGTAGCAGGGACTACAGGCGCCCTCCCCAACGCCCGGCTATTTTTTTGTTGCAGTTTGGCTGGGGTCGGATTTGAACACACCACCCTCAGTATATGGGGCCATCACCCTACTCTTTGAGCCACAGGCGCCACCCCCAATTCCAGACTTTTTACTGAGAGCTTTCTATATGCACATAACTGCATGGACCAACATGTGCGGGCTTGAGGGGTGGCACCTGCCCAGGGCGCAGCTCTGACAGAGAGAAGCAAAAGGGCTGTGAGGAGCTACGGGGAGGCAAGCACTGGGCCCCAGGGTGTGAGCTGAGGGTGGACTCCGGAAAGCTGTTTGGGTGGGATGACCGGGGAGCCCAGCGCTGAAGCCCTCCACTCCTTCATCCCACTCCTGGCCTTGTCTTCTCGGGGCTCCTGGCCAACAACCCAAAACCACAAGACAGTTTGTCACCTGGGCACCCCCAGGAGCTCCAGAAAGCTGGTGCCCATCCTACTCCCATAGGCTTGGGCTCAGTCAATCCTGGTGCCACTCTGGACATGGTGTCCAGACAGCTGCCCAGGTCAGTGGCCCACAGCTGGGCTGAGGGTAAGCACCCAGACTCCCAGGACTTTCCAGATCAGACACCATGTCGGGTTCTCTGAGCACCTAAACAATTGTATACCATCCTCACCACCACCTTCTGAGAAGCTACCCAACAGCCCCAGAGGAGAAGGCAGTGTCCAGGGATTTTCAGGGATTGCTCAGGGCCACGTTGCACCTGAGGTCATGTTCTCCCTGAAGGTCACACAATCCTTCCAATTGATGGTGACTATTGATACTCTTCAGTTGTTTCCTTTTGTGCTAATTTTGGCCAAATAAATTGTATGTTTGCAAATTCTGATCTTAATGTCTCTCTTATGAGCCTAATAGCATAACTATTCCACCAGTGTTTCACATACACACATTTCTAGCACGGTATGCTGTGAAACATGCCTCTCCTGGCAACAGAAAGATAGGGCCAGCACAAAAAATGTCTTAATGTTGCTTTTAAGACCACTAATTGATTCTGCTACCTGATATCCATTTCCACAGCATTCCCAAGCCTCACAAACTCTCTGGCACCAGCTGTCTCAAGCCTAAATCTGCTCTGAACCAAAAGGGTGGCATTAGGAGTCTTCTCGTTTTACATATTTTCATTTTTATAACCACGTTCCTTTGGTCTGAAGCTACTTAGGTGGGTAAAGAAAGGAGGGGTGGGAGCTAACGTTGAGGAAGGGCCAAAGCCCTCCCAACAGAAATGATTTATGGAGGCACTGATGCCCATCCATGGCACCCCTGGCCAGGAGCCCCACTCAGCCAGGCACGTGGCTAAGGAGGGGCTTATAGGAATGGGCTGTCACCCAGGGTGCTGTGCCTGGGGAAAGAGGAGTCCAGCTTGGACCTGTCCCTCTGTCCATTCTGGGTGAATTTTTCATACACACATCTGCACACACATGCACATGGACATGGACATATGAACATTTGCACACGTCTGCACACATGTGCATGTGCAGGCATACACATGTGGACACACACACACTAGAAGTGCCCAGTGTCCAAGACAGGGCTGGGCTCAACACACAGCTCGTGACAGGACCTTCCCCAGACATGGTTCTGCCCTACCACAGGACCCCAGCGTGACCACAGGCTGCACAGGGAGCATCCTGCACCTTGGCCTTCAAGAGTGGCCACATCAGTCACATTTGTTTTATCACTACATATCTCAGTTTTCATCTCACACTGTGGTGGGCAGGATAATGCCCCCAATGACATTCAGTCCTGACCTCCAGAATTTGTGACACGTTAAGTTACATAGAAAAGGGGAATTTAGGTTCCAGATGAAATTAAATTTGCTGATTATCTGACATGAAATGGGGAGACTGTCTTCAAGGGCCCTCTGTACTTGCAGGGTGTTCATAATTGGAAGAGAAAATAAGAAAGAAAGTCGGAGACGCTGTCACAGGTGGGGGTCAGTGGCCGAGAGCCCCAGGAAGCTGGAAGAGCAAGGACACAGGAGGGTGCTGCCCTGAAGCCTCTGGGAGGGGCCACCCTGCTGACATCTTGGATTTCAGGCCACTGGAGACCCAGCCCAACCTTGATCACAGGACTCAGATCATAAATGTGTTGTCTAAGACACCTAGCATGTGATAAGTTTCTCACAGTAGCAATAAAAAAACAAGCCCTACCATAAGGAGAAGTTCAGGATTCACGTGACGGAGCACGCAGGAGCCTGTAAATGGGGAGCTGTGTTTCTAGGAGCGACACTCCCACATCCCATCCAGGCCAGTCTCTGCAGAGATACGTGGTGTGAGGTTGAGTCAGAGTTGTAGGACAGCCCTGGAGTTTCGAGCTTCACACATCCAGCACTGCCGACCAAGTGGGGTCCAGATGATCTTCTCCAAACATCACTCTGCTAAAGACATGTCCCTGCCCTCCCTCTATCCTGCTCCCTAATGGATGGAAAAGCTTCTGTGGACTTCTCTTGCTCCCCAGACTCATGGCTGAACCTCCACAGGCATCATCTCAGTGACTGGGCACCACTCTGCTCATGAGGGATGCAGTGGGGGCAGCAGGTACTTGGGAAAGGCACAGACCCAAACTCAGGGCCCCACTGCAGCTGCTGCCTCCACCTCAAACCCCATCCTGGGCAGCCACAGCCCAGCCTGGCAAGCAGCTCACATGTGCACACACAGAGACACACACATATGCACACATATGCATGTACACATATGCACACCTACACATGTGTGTGCACGCATACTTTACCCTGATCCCCAGTCCAGGAAGCTGCAGCTGAGCTTGGCAAATAGCTCACTGTGCACACACACATAAGCATGCACTTTCACATGCATGCATAGGCATGTATGCATGCACTCTAACACATGTGCACACAGATGTACACGTGTATGTACGCACTCACACATGTGTGCGCACACATACTGCCAGCCCCTGGCTGGGCTCCACAAGGCTGCTCTGTGCAAGCACTGAACAGGGAACTGGGAAAACCACCTACATCCTGTGTTTATGACAGTCTGTTTACTAATCCCACTCACTGTAAACTCCAAAGTCAGTTCCCGACATGTTCCCAGAGAGGAATATTAGCCTCTAAAGCTCGGAAGGGGCGGGCAGAGGCAGAAAGCTGTGGCCAGCTCTTGCTAGACAGGGATAGATAGGGATAGGGTCCCTGTCCCCTGGCTGCCCTGTGCTGCAGGAAAGTGCCAGTTTTCAGGCCATGGAGTAGAGGTGGAAGAGTTTTGCTCCTGGCACAGTCTTGGCAAATTCCCTGAGGGTGGCCCTCTGTGCCATGAGGCTCTGTCTTCATGTGCACATTTGGCACTGGCAGCACCTCCCTGTGTTCCGGCCTTGACTCTCCTACTCGGAAGCCTGAAACAGAAGTGGGTGTGCACATAAGCCTCCCTTGTAAGCAACTCACAGTCGCAAAACCATGCTCTTGTGGGGCAGGTAGTTCCAGTCACACCTAGACCCTACTGCGGCCCTGTTGCTCCCCATGGTTTGGCCTGGGCTTCTTCTTGTCCAGCTGCAACTCCTTTTATGAAAACAGAGACAGGGTCTGCTCTGCCTTCCCCTTGGTCAGACAGAATGAAGCTCTTGCTACAGCTCACCAGGCTGCTCCCTGAGGAAGCCCTGAGTGGGATGCAAGAGATGCACACACAGGTGCACGCACACACACCTCACATATACTCAGGCACACACATACACACACCCACTGGGCACACACAGACATTCAGATTTGGTCCAGGGGTCCATGCCCTACTTTGCAGATGAAGAGACTGAGCTGAGATGTTAAGTGACAGGTCAAGATTGTGTAGACATACTTTGGATGGGACAATCTAACTTCATTCTTAGGCTTCCTTGAGGGAGCCTGGGGGCCTCAGAAGTCTGGAAGATACGGCAGTCACAACAGCACGGAGCCTCCACAAAGCCCCTGTGTTCCAGAGTGCTGGGTGGTCAGCTGTGAGCTGCAGGTTTCAGGACCACAGCCCAGGGCCACCTACTCCCAACACACCTGTGTGACTGTGCAGGCACCAGTGTCTGCATGAGTGAGGCCTGGGACAGCGTTCTCTAGGTCCCTTCTATGTCAAACTCCAAGACTTCATGGGACTTACCCCTCAGGGTTCCCATTCTGCCTGGAAGCTGAGCTTGGTGCCACCTCAATTCCCCTGGCTTGCTGCGTGGTCCTGGTGTTGGTTTTGGCTCCTGAGTCATTTTGTCCCCAGTGCTGGCACCACGTGGCTCCCCATAGGGCCTGCCCCCTCTGGGAACTGCCCTTTGGTGTTAGCTGGGCCTCATGTTCTGTGAGACCTGCTATTGGGAGAAGGGGACTCTTCATCATACATGGAGGGCAAGCCCTTGCTATCATTCTGGGGGCAGGGGAAGCCCAGCAGCTTCTGGCATGTTCTCTCAGCACCAACTCCCACCCTCATTCTCCCCATTAGAAAGGGCCCTGTCAAGCCAAAACTCAAACATGAGGTGGAAGGAATGGCCACTTCCTGGTTCTCACAGGTTGAGGCAGCAACCATCTCCTGGGACAAAAACCGAACGCCAGTCTCCCCCAGTGTTAGCCAGGACCCTCCTGGGACCTCCATCATAGTATTCTCACCCAGAACACGCTCCTTCAGGTGGGGCTGAGCCCTGGGGCCCTTGTCCCCCAGGCTCGGGACCACCTTGGCAGGAGCACCGCTTCCCCTTAGAAAAATCTCAGTTGCACAAAAACCTTATTTCTTCCCTTCCTTGTCCCTTCATCCAGAAAAGGGAGAGTCAGAGCCTCCTATCACAAATTCTGGGGTTCTAAAACCAGTTTACAGCAAGGCCATGTGGGCTGGGGCCATGGGTGGGAGTCAGCATCTCAGAGGGGGCTGAGGGGGCCACGTGATGCATGGTGGCCGGGAGGGCTTGCTGCCCAGTGTCCAACCAGGCGGTGGGTCCTGTGCATCATAGCTGTGGCTGTAGAGCCGACTGGACTGTTGAATGTGGGCAGAAAAGTCCGGTCAGTCAGAACAGGGGAAAAGTGTAATTTCAGAAGAAAGTGGCCTCAACTCGGCTGACAACACAGTCTGCGGCTCACAGAGCAGGCGAGCACAGGCGCAGCTTCAGCATAGCGTGTAAGCCAATGCTGGGAGAGGTCCAGTTACTGCAGAAGGGGGATCAGTTTGGGGAAACGAGATAACATTTAGAGATATTTTACCTTTATTATCAAGGTGCCTTAAAATGTTGATGTTTTTGACTGGTTTGGAGTCATGACATCATACTGTCTTTAAGAGAGAGAAATTCTGAACCCAAACTCTGAGACTCATACCTGATGATGCTAGACTGCTAATTTACTCTGCTGGCCATGGCTAAAACAATTTCCAGGCTGTTATCTCTTAGTTCAAAGTAAGTGGAAACAACACTTGGCTCCAGTCCAATCAGGGAATTGTGACTCTGGATGTCTGCTGCTCTGTGGCCCAGCACCAGACAGACAGAGCTCTCAGAGGCTGTGGGGTGTGCATCCAGCTTGACACGAGGCCCCAGGCACAGGCCGAACACAGGGGAGAGCCACACCCATGTCCCAAAGGGGCTGCCTTGTGCTCTGCCCATCCAGGCCACACCGCCTCCGTTTTTCCCACCATCCTGCTGCCCACGTCCTTCCTCAGCCTGTGCCAGCCCTTTGGACTTCCCAGGACCCACGCCCATTCCAGTTCTGCAGCCCAAGATCTGCATGTCCAACTGCCCACCGTCAAGCCCCTCGCTGCATTCCACAGCAGTTGTGCTTTGGGCTGCTGGAGCTCCAAGCTTCAGGGCAAATTTGGACCTCCCTGGGTCCCCGGGCTTCAAGGTCAGGAGAATAGTCCCACCCTAATGTGGCCTCTGTCTCCACGGAGTGGCCACTGTTCTTGGAACACTAAAGCATAGTCATTGTCAAGTTCAGGGACAGAATAAAGCTGTTCAGAAAAGCCTCTCACACAGTGTCTGAGGCCTCTGTGCCCCGACTTTTCTCCAGACTGAGGTCCCCCAAGAGGACCCCCCAGCAGAGGGGACAAAGGACCTCAGTCTCAAAATTCAATAGTGAAAGATCCAGAAAGTTTAAACCTGTCTTTTATGCACAGAAAGTACTCAGAGCTGTGATTGTCACAATTATTCATGTTCAACAAATTTTACTTATTATTTCTTAGTAAAAAAAAAAAAAAAAAAGCTAACGGATAGTTCTCTGGCCACTCCTCCCCATGCAGGTAACCTCCGCATGTGCCTCGTGGGTGGGTGTGACCCGCATTTCCCACACACTTGGCCCTAGAATGCTTGGGTGGGGGCCTCCCTGCAGCTAGGCTCCCTCACACCCATGTAGGGGGTCATGAGGACTCCCTACCAACTCCCACCCTCATCTTCCCCATCACACTGGGCTGCAAGCTGAGCCCACTATGGACTCACGGTCTCTGGGAGCTCTGTCCGCCTGGTGCTGGGCCACAGAGCAGCACGCATCCAGAGTTACAATTCCCTGATTGGACTACGGCCAAGTATTGTTTCCAATTACTTTCAATTAAGGAGATAATGGCCTTGAAGTTGTTTTAGCCATTGCCAGCAGAGTAAATTAGTGGTCTAGCATCATGGCGTAGGATGAAGGGCCTTATCACTTGTCCTCCCCTCATGATGAGGACTCCCCAGCAAAGCCAAGCAGTGTCCAGACAAGGCTCAGGGGCAGCTCTCACACTGGCTGGGAGAAGATGTGAGGGTCTGTATTAGTGCCAGCACCCAGGCTCCGTAGCGGGCTCAGCTTGCAGCCCAGTCTCCCTGCTGGCTTCTTTCAGAGCAAGTCTCATTTCTGCATAATGTCCTCAGCCCAAAGTGGCCTCAGCCTCTGTGGCCCCTCCAGGCACATGATGACACAGTCCTGTCTCTCACTTTCTGGTGCACATGGAGCTGCTTGGTGTGAGGCTTGGCTGCTCTCCTGGAATATCCGTGTCCACTGGCCCCCTTCCTTAGAGCAGCCCCCACTGCAGGGAGGGCTCCTTTCCGAGGCCCTGAGCACCCACCCATCAACATTCCCAGTGTTTCCTGGAAGCCATGACCATCTGGGAGAGTGTCCCTCTCATGAGAGTGGAGAAGGGGCAAGACCACCTCATCCACTGTGCCAGCCCACAGTACAGATCAGGAAAATCCATCTGGGAATGTTCTGGAATATAAATGAGAGAAGCCAAAAGCAAGCTGGCTTCTTCTGAGTTTAGAGCAGTGGTTCTCAACCTGTGGGTCGCGACCCTTTTGGGGATTAAACAAACCTTTCACAGAGGTCACCTAAATATATCCTGCGTATCAGATATTTACACTACAATTCATAACAATAGCAAAATTACAGTTATGAAGTAGCAACAAAAATAATGGTATGGTTGGGGGTCACCACAACATGAGGAACTATATTAAAGGGTTGGGGCATTAGGAAGATTGAGAATCACTGGTTTAAAGCCTCAGTGCAGCAGCCCCACTCCACTGCCAAGTCCTGCCTTAGGGGTGTGGTGCTTCCTAGCTTCTGCTTCAACCGGAAGAGAAAGTGCTGAGTGCATGCTAGCCATGGGAAAGTTGGCGTCACTGCCAGTGGGCCCTGCACCAGGCTGAGGACAGGCAAGGAGGCCTCTCACAGCCCCCACTGTCCTGGCCAGGCCACTGCACAACCTGCACACCCATGATCCACTTGCCCTGCCCTCAAGGTTAGCCAAACCTGCATGGGGTGAAATGTGAGATAAGCTAAGGCCAGAGAGTTCTGCACCAATGCCAGGTCCCAGCACCTATGCAGAGGTGGCACCTATGCAGAGACAGCACCACCCCACTTTCTGCCCCAGGACATGAGAGTCACTCAAATGGTGTTTGATGAACCTTTGTAATGCAATAAATGCTGGAGAACCCTGTGGGCGGTCACATACCCATTTCAGTGTAACAAGTGCAACCAGGCAGCCAGCTCAGCAGCTCTGGGATTGCTTAGGTCTAGCAGGCCAGGCCCCGCTCTCAGAGCTGCCTCTGCCCCCTACTTCCCCAGTGGAGACCCCACTTGTTGGGACCTCATATTCACCAGCTACATCTCAACTACCTGTCTCCAAACAAGATCACGCTCTGAAGTCTGGGGCCAGGACGTCCACACAGGCCCATGCCCAGGCACCCCCAGCATCCCAAGCCCAGCAGCCTCTGAGTGGCTGCCTCCCTCACACCTGCTCCCTCCCTCAGCCTGCCCAGAAGCCCCCAGGAGGGGCCCAGTTCCCTCAGTCCTGGCCCCCAGAGGGGAGAGTCTCCTTGTACATCCTTGTCATTTCTCGGCCCCCTAGAGGAGTCAGTTGCTGACCTGGTCACCAATAACTCCAGGACCCTGCCCTACCCCTTATCTGTACACAAGGGACTGTCTGGCCATGGTATCCAGAAAGCTTGTCCTGCATTCATTTCCCAAGTGGTTCACAGTTGTGGAGTAAGGGATTGAAGCCCCTCATCAGCCACATGCAGGACACAAGATACATGGAGACCCTCCCCCTCACAGCAAAGGCACCAGGCCAGTGCTGCAGAGATGCCAGGGGCTCCTCCGGTGGGTCAAGGCCTCTCTGGATAGACACTTGGGAGATCTGGTCAGGGCTGTGCAGGGAGGCAGCTCCAAGACCAAGGAGAGGGCAGAGGTCAGGCAGCGGGGTGCCGTGATACTCCATGGCCCAGAGGAGGATGCCTCAGAGAGCTCTGAGTGTACTCCAGTCACACCTGCGGGAGCCAGCCAGTGAGGCTTGGGTGGGAGCATGGAGGCCTGCTGCACCCTGGACACATCAGCCGGACACAAGAGATCTCTCCATTGGGACGTGGAGGGCAGGATGCAGCTCTTGAGTGATCAGATCCCCATGTGGAGATGCAGACCCTCTAGTGCTTGAATTCTGGGCTGGAGGTGTTCATAGACTCCAGGGAAAGGGCCGAATGGGGGCCCCGTGGGGCAGAGGTGCTAGGCCTGGGGGAGCACACAGGGACAGGAGCTTTGCTTCATCAGGAGCTGGTTTCTGTGTTTGTATAAAGATTAGCAAAGATTATTTTTATGTGAGGCAGTTTTGTTTTCTTCCTCATACTTTCTCTCTTTTTCAAGTATCTGCTTGTGCTTAGAAAGTAGAAGTTAACAAAACAAAGAAGCTGTGGTGTCCAACCAGGCCTGTACCCCTTGCTCCTCCCTGGCACAGAACACTGGCCCAATACTCTGTGTCTTTGCCCAACCAGGTCACCAGACACTGGGCTAGCGTAGGGTTGGGGGCCTGGGTCACAGCCCTGACGGTGATGCCAAGGCCAAGGCAGGAGTCACAAGCTCTCAGCCTCTCAGGGCCTGGTGACAATAAGGACCAAAGCCAGTCCAGCAGCCCAACAGCCATACCACCACCTGCCCACAGGCCCCCAGCACTTCTGAGCAGGATCCCCCTGCAGAACAGCGCATAAACACTGTGGTCAGAAAGGATGAGCCAAGGATGAAACCTTGGACTACTGGATGCAGACTCCTCAGGACACGTGGAGAGGGGGAAGCACCAGGACCTACAGTCCATGCATCACACAAAGCCCCCAGAGTCCCCAGAACCCTTCAGGAAGGTGGCAGTCTTGCCTGAGGGATCAAGCCTCCTCCTCAGCCCTGCCCAAGAGGACCAAGGGCTTTGTCCAGACTTCCTCCCAGCCAGGATGCAGGCGGTGTCTGGTCTGAAGTCCCTGGTGGGATGCTGGGTGCTGACCTTCACAGAGCCCCTCCCAGTTGCTGGCCAGGGAAGGATAGGCAATGGCGCCCACAGAGGGAATAGATCCAGGATGTGGGCAGTGGTTCCGTGGGCCTTCTGTGGAGCCAGCAGCCGGAGAGCAGCGCTGAGGGAAGAGCCCAAGGGACTTCAGGGCAGAAGCAGCCCCTCCTGCCTGGCCTGGGATCTACAGAAGCACAGAGAAGGCCAACTGTACACCTAGGGCCTGAGCGCCTGCCCGAGGCAAGGGCATCTGGCCTCCTGCCCAGAGCTTGTGGGACTGGCCTCAGAGGAGGACATTTGGCAAGAACTTGGTTCTTCTGGCGCCAAAGGCTCTCAAGAGACGCCAGGCACTCTCCAGGCTGTTGGTGTCATGCCCTGGAACAGCCCTGCCCTGCCCGATGGACAGTCGTCCTTTGGACCCAGGAAAGTGGACACATCCGGAAGAAAAGCACTGGGAACAAACAAGGAGAAATCTCTTCCCACCACTTCGCTCTGGGACCACAGAGGCCCTGGCCGGCTTCTGTGCAGAGAACATTCCGGGCTTGATCCCTGGCTGGAGAGAGTACGGGGCCTTGGCCCAAGGGACCCGCAGCTTCCTCTGAACTCTGCTGTTAAATGAAGCCATTCGACTACACAAATGGACATTAACTCCCTTCTCCAAGGTCACATTTAAAGCTACAGCATGTGGAAAAAAATAAACAGCCTGGGCCCCTTGTAGGTCTCTAGGGCTAGTGCCTGACCCCCTACCAGGAGTATCATGATGTGACCACCCAAGGTCTTCCAGATCCGGGCCCTGCTGAGAGTGTGGAGACAACAGAGACTGGATGAGAAGGAAAGAGGTAAGGAGCAGCTGGGCTGTGATAGTTCCAGTAAAACCATTTCCCTGTCCAGCACTGCAGCGGCCCTAGGAGGGAAAAACATTCCCTGGGCATTGCAACCTAGCTGGCCTGCAGAAACAGCCACCACAACTGGCCACAGGGCTGCAATCACAGGGTCTGGGAGAAACAACAATGGGTGCAAGTTTGCCCACAACGAAAGCCAACATGCCGTCTGGACTGCGAATGGTGCCTCCTCCCTCCACTCTCAGAGGCCAAGAGAGGCGACACATGACCCTGCCGCATGAGAGCATGTGAAACTCCACCACTCATGGTCCTGGGAACTGTGCTGGACACTGGACTGACCGACCTGGTTATTGAAGAGACTGGTTATGAAATGAGTGGGAGACAATATAAAATTGAATGAAAAGGAAAAAACAGAGATTATCTGATGTTCTCCCAGACAGCAGGGTGGATGGAGACCCAGACCCTGCCCAGATAGCAGGGTAGATGGAGGCCTAGAACTCTCCCAGACAGCAGCATAGACAGTGAAGGATGTGGGTGGAAGGCAGGCTAGGAGACCTGGAGCCGTCCTTGCAGCCTCTCTCTGCTCTGGCCAGGGATCCAGGCTCTGTGCCCACCCTGGCCCAGGTTCCTGACCCCCTGGGAAGGGTGGACATGGCTCTCCTCTCAAGCCTCCTGTGCCAGGCCTGCCTGCCCCTTTCTTTCCATAGGCTCCAGGCATGGGGAAGGCCAGGGGCTCTGGGTGCTGTCCTGGAAGCCAGGCGTGCCCCTTCCAGACAAGCCCTGATTTCTGACACCCTCCTCGTGAGGTTTCTGCTGTGACTTCCTGCTTCTCCTGGCCTTTATCTGCCCAGGCCCGCCTGCCCACACCCTCTCGGCCAACACACTGGCTTCAGGCAGGGTCCTGTCATACAGGCCTGCTGCACTGCTGACTTGGCAGGGCCAGCTCCCTCCTGTTCACAGTTTCCTCTCTGTACTGCTCTGAGGCAGGACCCTGACTGCCTGAACAGACCGCCCTGCCCACAAGTTCTGCCCCTTCTTGAAGGCATGGCCATTATTCACTGTCTGCCTGTCCAACACCATGCCCCAGGCCCCAGCTGGCTGTCGATGCCCAGGACATTGGGATGACCAACCAGGGGTAGCGGGTTTCCTGGGCCCCACCCCTGGCCAGCAGGCTCCTCTCTGGTACCTGCCAGTGCTGCCCCATCTCTCAGGCTCCCAGCCCTCCTGCCAGTGTCTGGCAGATGCAGGCTGCAGACTTTTCTTCACAGTGTGCTCTGCAAAGAATCAGGGGCAGGCATGAGTAGGCTGGGAAGACTGAGCCTTTCTGGGCCTGTTGTATTGTCTTGTTTCTTCTCTCCTGATGGTAAGAAGCTCTGAAATCATGTGTTCTCAAGATTTTCTGCCATTGGCCTTTCTGGAAGGAGTGCAAACCCTTTGGATCATAGTGGGTTGCTTGCAAACAAGTAAACAGGGTTCCTTTTTCTGGGATTTATACAGCTGCCACAGGGAGCATTTTCTGGGGAAGGTGGTCAGTATGGTTAGAATCTGTACCGTCCAGAGCCCAGAAAGCCAGTGCTGATGCTCAGTGCCCCCCCATGCGGTCCCCTGGCTGAGCCCGCAGGTCGGCCTGAGCTGGGCATGCTCTGTGGGCTGGCTAAGCAGGCACACCCAGTCCCATCCTTGCAGGTTGGCAGGTGGGCCATCCAAGCGGCCCCAACACCAGCCAGACACTTGGGTGGCTCTGCGGAGAACACCGTTCCCACTCCGTGCCCACCAGAACTGCATCTGCCCAGCTGTCCTATGACTAAGTGGTGGGGCTTGGCCAAGTGTGACCCCAGAGCCCAGTATGATGTACATGCAGTAGTGCACATGCAGTCCACTCCTGTTCAGTGAAAGAGTAAAGACACACGATCAACGAAACACTAATCTTCTACCTTGGGTTTACCACCAGGTGAAAGGTGGTGTCTGAACAGCCGCTGGGCATTCCACCTTTCCCAGGTGTGTCCTGCCAACTAAACAAATATTTGAGCTCAGCACCGGCTGACACGCCGGCAAGGTGTTTCATCCAACTGTGTGTTATTTTAAAGAACTTATTATTATTAAACCTATTAAGCAAATAAAGTTGCCAGTTACTAGATTAAATTGCATAACACAAAGTTAGAGCAAAATGTCAGGATATATGTAAGCAGGCAGGATTCCGCATAATACACTGCTGTTGTGAATTGCTCTTTAGTTGATCTTTATTTTCTTCCAAAAAAACACCTTTTAAGGAAAGGAGAATGTTAAAATTTGCTAACATAATATGAATGTACCTCCTCCTGGTGACATATATAAATTAGCACATCATTGGTCTCCAGCCTCTGAGAATCAATGTCTCCAAAGTGGCAGAATTAAAGAAAGACTTGTCCTGCTTTATGGACTATGACCTATTAATTACATTTTAGAAGAACAGAACTGGGGCGGCAGCCACATACACCCAGGCTGGAAGGTTCGAACCCAGCCCGGGCCAGCTACACAATGACAACTGCAACAAAAAAAATCACCAGGCATTGTGGAGGGTGCCTGTAGTCCCAACTACTTGGGAGGCTGAGGCAAGAGAATCACTTAAGCCCAAGAGTTTGCGATTGCTGTGAGCTGTGACATTACAGCACTCTACCAAGGGCGACAGAGTGAGACTCTATCTCAAAAAAAAAGAACAGAACTTCATCCAAGTTTAAGTCTGCAAGCTGAGCATATGCTGCAGGCTCTCCCTGTCTGCATATCAAACTCTGGAATGAGAGGAAAAACAGCAGGAGAGGCACAGCCACACTGAACGTAAGGAGCAGGAATTCTCAAATAACCAGCAACCATGAGGAAACCAGAAAGAGCCACTTCAAGCCGTGGCCGCCATTCTAGTACTAGGGCCCTGTGAAAGCAAATGGTCACCCAGAGGAGGAAGGCTGCGGGGCTCCCTGAGATCCCTATAGGAGGGCCAGACTCCAACTCCTGCAGATCCCTCTCGCCCAGGCCAGGAAGCAAAATAAGCGTCCGTGTCTGGGCAGAGCAGGTTCAGGCCAGCCCAGGATCAGAGGTCAGAAGCTGTCCACTTCCCTCTATCCCTGGAATAAGCCAAAATTTGAGCCCAGAAGGATGGCTTCGCCCTCCCTGAGGAAGGTCTGCACAAAACATGGTATGCACAGGGGAACCTCTGCAAAGACAAACACAGTCAAGAACAGGCAGCCACAAACATTGTGAAAAGTCCACTGAGGAACTCACACCTGAGGAAAAGGAGCTACTGTTCTGACCAAAACAGACCAAAGGAGCACGTGGCATCTATGAATCAAGAATGGGAAGTTGTATAAAGAACCAATTAGAAATATTAGAAATTCAGAGTACAGTTGTGGGCGGTGCCTGTGGCTCAAAGGAGTAGGGTGCTAGCCCCATATACCAAAGGTGGAGGGTTCAATCCCGGCCCTGGCCAAAAAGTGCAAAAAAAAAAAGAGTACAGTTGTTAAAATTTCAAAATTTGTGTTATCTTTTGAATTTTAGAATGTACATAACAGAAGTGTGAATAAATAAGCTATAAAAACAGGCTGAGAGATTTTTCCAGAATGTCGGAAATCTAGATAATGTGAAAATTGAGAGATATGAAAGGCAAATGAAACACATATGTTCACTCTGGCTCTTGAAGAAGAGAATGCAGAAATTAGAGAGAAATGATTATATGTGAAATAATTCCTGAGAATTTCCCAGCAATAAAGAAAACATTGGTCTTTATGCCTATCAAATGCTGAGCAACACCAATAAGTAAAACTTGCTCCAGATTCATAGGGAACGAACAGAACATTAACCATTAAGAGAGACTCTCAAAGATACAGGGAAAAAATCCAATTTTTTAAAAGAAGCAAAACTCAGATTACCATATATACTCGAGTATAAGCCGACCCCAGTATAAGCCGACCCCCTTAATTTTACCCTAAAAACTGGGAAAACTTAGTGACTCGAGTATAAGCTGAGGTGGAAAATGCAGCAGCCACTGGTAAATTTTAAAAATGAAAATATATACCCAAAACAATTACAATAATTGAGGAATCAGTAGGTTAAATGCTGATACCTTCACATCAGATACAGCTGAAGCTCTGTTTGGACATACAGATGAATATGAGGAGGAATCCAGTTTTGAAGGATTTTAACCTTTGTGATTTAGCTTGATTACCTGTTAAGCTAAGCGCACCAAATCAAATAACTTGTATGACCCGAGTATAAGCCGAGTTCGGGTTTTTCGTCACAAATTTTCGGCACAAAAACTCAGCTTATACTCAAGTATATATGGTATTTCTTTTCTTAGAGTTTCATAACTCTCTTTATAGAGATCTTTTACGTCCTTTGTTAGATAAACTCCCAAATATTAGGTCATTTCAAAAGTTTTGTCCTTTTTTATGAGTCTACTTTAAAGTGTAATATCTCAGTGAATATTTATTCAATTTAATCGAAATAAGTGCCATTTGAATCAGTGCACTTTTGCCAATGTAACACAAGTCAATTAATTCTGTCGGCATAAAAATTGGGTGCTTGGGATTCGATGAAGTCAACAAAGGCCGTTTTTGCTAGGTCCCGATTGGCAAAGGTTCTACTGGTGAGAAAGTTATCAAAGTGCTTGAAAAGATGGTAGTCGGTCGACGAGAAGTCTGGGGAGTATGGTGGGTGGGGCAGAACTTCGACGCTCAATTCCTTTAATTTTCGGACGGTGATTTGTGAGACGGCGGCCGGGTGTTGTCATGGAGCAGGATCACACCTCTTCTGTTGACCAGTGCTGGCTGCTGCTGATGCAATTTTTGGTACATTTCATCGATTTCCTCACAATAGGACTCTGCTGTGGTGGTTTGGCCTGGTTGCAGAAAGTTATAGTGAATTACACCAGCCGCTGACCACCATACAGTAACCATGATCTTTTTTTTGGTGGAGTTTTGCATTTGGGAAGTGCCTGGGTGGCTCATCGGTGTCCAACCACTGTCCTGAACATTTCCTATTGTCGTAGAGAATCCACTCTTCATCACATGTGATGATCCGATCCAAAAAAGGATCGTTTTGGTTGCACAAAAGCAATGAAGAACAAACCTCGAAACGTGACAATTTCTGCTGATCGTTTAAATCGTGGGGCACCCACTTTT
>CAUYPK010016604.1:0-28144 GCA_963574355.1 Loris lydekkerianus | reverse complement strand
TACTCCCCAGACCTCTCGCCAACTGACTACCATCTTTTCAAGCACTTTGATAACTTTCTCACCGGTAGAACCTTTGCCAATCAGGACCTAGCAAAAACGGCCTTCGTTGACTTCATCGAATCCCGAGCACCCAATTTTTATCCCGACAGAATTAATCGACTTGTGTTACATTGGCAAAAGTGCACTGATTCAAATGGCACTTATTTCGATTAAATTGAATAAATATTCACTGAGATATTACAGTTTAAAGTAGACTCATAAAAACGAACAAAACTTTTGAAATGACCTAATAGTAATATTAAATCATGTTTTATGTCATGCTTAGGAAATTTACTTTTGTTCCTATCCTGCTAACAGCAAAGAAGAATCTGGTATTTTCTGGCCAAATTGAAAAACAAAGAATCAGTGCTGATGGGAGTTATTAAGTCCCTATTATCAATGAGTCTTTACTTAATAGTATTACTACTTTCAGCTGTGAAACTATATATGTAGTCTTTACTTGTAGAATAAACTATAAATAAAGTTATTATGTTTCTTCAAGTAAAAGAATTAAGTGAAACGTAAATCAATAGTTCAAAATTTTGAGGACTCTAAAATTTAAGACCTGAATATACATGATTGAAAAACCTAACTCTACAAGGGGAGGAAGGAGGAGAATGGGGGTTACTATGTATGGCACACCTCTTGGGGGCGGGACACAATTACATGAGGGACTTTACCTAACCACTTCAATCAGTGTTACCTAATTCTTTGTATCCTCAATGAATCCCAAACAATAAAAAAAAAGTTCTGAAAAATAAAATTCATTTAACAACTTTTAAAAAAAGAAAAGAAAACTTAACCATACAAAGGATCAATAGCAATTCAAAGGATGTAAACTGACAGAAAGTGATCAATAATTAGGAAGAAGCTACACATGATAGGCATTGCATATTAAAAGAAAGATGAGATTTTCTGTGGGTTATAGTAGGTAGGAAAGACTTTCCAGAGATAAAATTGAACCAAGTTGCTGAAGAAGTTAGTATTAGTGAAAATAAACTATTGTGAATACAGGGATGCAAAGCAAAATACTAAATAAAGAGGCTATTTAAAATATATACACATATATATGATATAGATACATAAAGTAGAGAAATTAAAAATAAGGGATGGATGGATAGATAGATGAATAAATGGATAGATAAGTAGAAAGGTGACTAATTGCTTTTTCAAGTACACCAGATCCAGGAGATGAGACATATAAATGTTGAATAAAATTTATTTTTGAATATCCAGTATATTCACATTTTTGTAAGCCACATTATTGGTTAATAGTAGTATCCAATGCACACATAATAACCCAGTTACAACCTGGGAATAGGGGAAAGGGGGAGAGGGAAAAGAGGGAGGGGGAGGGGAGTGGAGGGAGGGGTATTGGTGGAATCACACCTAAGGGGCATCTTACAAGGGTAAGGGTGAAACTCAGCAAATGTGAAATGTAAATGTCATGCTATGGTAACTAGGAAAATGCCAGGAAGGCTATGTTGACTATTGGGATGAAAATTTGTCAAATGGTCTATGAAGCTAGTGTATGATGCCCCATGATCATATTAATGTATGCATCTATGATTTAATAACAATAAAAATAAATAAATAAATAAATAAAAATAAAATAAAAATTTGAGAGATAATACTTTGTGATTCGTGAAAATTATGTGAAATTAAAAAAAAAGAAAATGCGACTGAAAAATAATTTTGCACACAAAAGAGAACACTTAATAAGATACCAATTCAAGTAAATAGTGATGCTAAATATTAAATTATCTATAAACTATATCCAGTTTATGTTGGATATAGACTTGAGTGCATGCCAACTAGTTAATGAGCCCAATATATAATATAACATTCACTTCAGGTTTTTGAAAATTTCCTTCCAAATGGGAAATTTATATTTGAGAAAATAGAATAAAAGATGGTTATTTGTTGGTAAAAGTGATTTTCAAATGTTAACATTCACATATTGAACAACGAATGTGCTTTAGACACTATTCACGATCCCTGCGGTGTGGTATCTCATTTCACAACCGTACTATGTGAAATACATATATCAGCCCCATTTTACATGAGAAATGGAGCTTAGAGAGGCTAAATAACTCAAGAAGTCAGGAAGTAGGGAGCCCAGACTAGAAGCTGGATTTGTTGTATGCTGTTTTCCCATGGCTCATATCACTCACACACTGGTGCCAGATGAAATGATGATGAAGTTTCCCCAGATACTCAGCTTCTAGATGGTAGAATTTCTGCTAGTTATGTCATGCCATGGGATTTGCTTATGTAAAAATAGGCAAGAGCTACAACGATGTGAAACATTAACAAACATGGCAGAAGGCAACTCTGCAGAAGGGAAACCACACCTCTGTGGAGCAAAGTCTATGTGTGAAATGGAAGAGTGTTACTACCACATTTTCCTGATTCCCTTAGGTAAGTATGATTAGTATAAATGCTTATCAATATTTTTCAGTACTTTTATGCCACTACACCGTTAATCATTAACAAACTCTCAATTGTAGAGGAGCTTCTCAGAAATTCAATAATCAATTAATTAGTAACAATATTAAATTGTATTGAGCTGAGAAAAAAATAAGTTTATTTTATCCCAGACACAGGTAAGAATAAATATTTGGGGGACAAGAGAAACCAGAAGTGTAACATTCATAGAAGTTCACATTCATGATAACAGGGATGTGGTCCATGGATTTACTGTACAAGGTCCCTTAAACACCTTCTAGTTCAGTTCACTCATTTATAGATGAGAAAACTAAAACCTAGAAATTCATAGACACACAGAATCTCCAACTTTGTAACTGATTTCTTAACATACACTTGAACTCTATGGTCCTTGCATAAAAGCACTAAAAATATTTTAGGAAAGCATTAGTTGTATAGGCAATTTTAGGAAATTATTTAACATACGAAGCTCAAATTGCTTTACTAGTAGTTTTCTTGCAAAGTTATACCATTTGAATTGGGATGTGTGTTTTTTTCAATGTCTTTTAGTTTTTCTTTCTTTTTTTCTTTTTTTTTAATTGTTGGGGATTCATTGAGGGTACAATAAGCCAGGTTACACTGATTGCATTTGTTAGGTAAAGTCCCTATTGCAATCTTGTCTTGCCCCTAAAAGGTGTGGCACACACCAAGGCCCCACCCCCTCCCTCCTTCCCTCTTTCTGCTTTTCCTTCCCCCTCCATGACCTTAATTGTTGTTAATTGTCCTCATATCAAAATTGAGTACATAGGATTCATGCTTCTCCATTCTTGTGATGCTTTACTAAGAATAATGTCTTCCACTTCCATCCAGGTTAATACGAAGGATGTAAAGTCTCCATTTTTTTTTTTACTAGCTGAATAGTATTCCATGGTGTACATATACCACAGCTTGTTAATCCATTCCTGGGTTGGTGGGCATTTAGGCTGTTTCCACATTTTGGTGATTGTAAATTGAGCTTCAGTAAACAGTCTAGTACAAGTGTCCTTATAATAAAAGGATTTTTTTCCTTCTGGGTAGATGCCCAGTAATGGGATTGCAGGATCAAATGGGAGGTCTAGCTTGAGTGCTTTGAGGTTTCTGCATACTTCCTTCCAGAAAAGTTGAACTAGTTTACAGTCCCACCAGCAGTATAAAAGTGTCCCCTTCTCTCCACATCCACACCAGTATCTGCAGTTTTGAGATTTTGTGATGTGGGCCATTCTCACTGGGGTTAGATGGTATCTCAGGGTGGTTTTGATCTGCATTTCTCTAATAGATAGGGATGATGAACATTTTTTCATATGTTTGTTAGCCATTTGTCTTCTTTAAAGAAGGTTCTATTCATGTCTCTTGCCCATTGATATATGGGATTGTTTGCTTTTTTCATGTGGATTAATTTGAGTTCTCTATAGATCCTAGTTATCAAGCTTTTGTCTGATTCAAAATATGTGAATATTCTTTCCCATTGTATAGGTTGTTTCTTTGCTTCGGTTGTTGTCTCCTTAGCTGTACAGAAGCTTTTCAGTTTAATGAAGTCCCATTTGTTTATTTTTGTTGTTGCAATTGCCATGGCAGTCTTCTTCATGAAGTCTTTCCCCAGGCCAATATCTTCCAGTGTTTTTTCTATGCTTTCTTTGAGGAATTTTATTGTTTCATGCCTTAAATTTAAGTCCTTAATCCATCTTGAATCAATTTTTGTGAGTGGGGAAAGGTGTGGGTCCAATTTCAGTCTTTTACATGTGGATATCCAATTCCAATTTTTTATAGGGATGGTGTTGAATCGGTAAATTGCTTTGGGAAGTATAGACATTTTAACAATGTTGATTCTTCCCAGCCATGAGCATGGTGTGTTTTTCCATTTGTTAAAGTCCTCTGCTATTTCCTTTCTTAAGGTTACATAATTTTCTTTATACAGGTCCTTTACTTCTTTTGTTAAGTGTATTCCTAAGTATTTCATTTTCTTTGGGGCTATGGTGAAGAGAGTTGTGCCTTTAATTAACATCTCATCTTGGCTGTTGTTGGCGTATACAAAAGCAACTGATTTGTGGACATTGATTTTATATCCTGAAACATTACCATATTTTTTAAAGACGTCCAAGAATTTCATGGTTGAGTCTTTAGGGTTCTCTAAGTATAAGATTATGTCATCGGCAAAGAGGGAGAGTTTGACCTCCTCTGCTCCCATTTGGATGCCCTTTATTTTCTTGTCTTGTCTAATTGTATTGGCTAGAACTTCCAGCACTATGTTCAATAGTAATGGTGACAAAGGACAACCTTATCTGGTTCCTGTTCTAAGAGGAAAAACTTTCAGTTTTACTCTATTCAGTAAAATATTAGCTGAGGGTTTGTCTAGATAGCTTTGATTAGTTTCAGAAATGTGCCACCTATACCTATACTCCTCGGTGTTCTAATTAGAAAAGGATGCTGGATTTTATCAAATGCTTTTTCTGCATCTATTGAGAGGATCATATAGTTTTTGGTTTTACTTCTGTTGATACTGTGAATAATGTTTATAGACTTGTGTATGTTAAACCAGCCTTGCATTTTTGGGATGAAACCTAATTGATCATGATGTATGACTTTTTTGATGATAAGCTGTAATCTATTGGCTAGGATTTTGTTGAGAATTTTTGCATCTATATTTATCTATAGTGAAATTGGTCTGAAATTCTCCTTTTTAGTTGGGTCTTTTCCTGGTTTTTGTATCAGGGTGATGTTTGCTACATAGAATGTGTTGGGGAAGATTCCTTTCTCTCAATTTTTTGGAATAATTTTTGCAGTATGGGAATAAGCTCTTCTTTGAAGGTTTGATAGAATTCTGGTGTGAAGCCGTCAGGACCAGGGCATTTTTTGTTGGAAGATTTCTTATTGTTTCTTTGATCTCAGTGTTTGAAATTGGTCTGTTCAGGAGATCTATTTCATCTGGGGTAAGTCTAGGGAGGGGGTGTGATTCCAAATATTGATCCATTTCTTTCACATTGTTGAATTTCTGGGCATAAAGTTTCTGGGAGTATTCGGAGATGATCTCTTGTATCTCTGAGGCATCAGTTGTTATTTCCCCTTTGTCATTTCTGATTGAGGTTACTAGAGATTTTACTTTTTTATTTCTAGTTAGTCTAGCCAAAGGTTTATCTATTTTATTAATTTTTTCAAAAAACCAACTCCTTGTTTGATTAATTTTCTGAATGATTCTTTTGTTTTCAATTTCATTAATCTCTGATTTAATTTTGGATATTTCTTTTCTTCTACTAGGTTTAGGTTTAGATTGTTCTTCTTTTTCCAATTCCATTAGATGGCTTGTGAGTTTGTTGATGTGCTCTCTTTCTGTTTGTCGAATGTAGGCTTCTAAAGAGATAAGTTTTCCTCTCAGGACTACTTTTTGCTATATCCCATAGGTTTTGGTAACTTGTGTCTTCATTGTTGTTATACTCAAGAAAGTTAAGTGATTTCCTTTTTTATTTCTTCCCATACCCAACTGTCATTTAGCATAAGTTTGTTTAACTTCCATGCCTTTGTGTGAGGTTGAGCATTTTTGTTGGAGTTGAGTTCCACTTTTAGTGCCTTGTGGTCTGAGAAGATGCAAGGTAAAATTTCAGTTCTTTTGATTCTGTTGAGGTTTGTTTTGTGTCCTAGGATATGATCAATTTTGGAGAATGTTCCATGGGATGATGAGAAGAATGTATATTCTTTATCTTTGGGATGGAGTGTTCTATGTACGTCTATCAAGCACAGTTGTTCTAGGGTCTCATTTAAATCTCTAACATCTTTTTTTAATTTCTGCTTAGAGGATCTGTCCAGCTCTGAGAGAGAGGTGTTGAAGTTTCCTGTTACTATGGTGTTATAGGATATCATATTGCTCAAACTAAGCAAGGTCTGTTTCAAGAATCTGGAAGCATTTAAATTGGGTGCATAAATATTTAGAATGGAAATGTCTTCTTGTTGTATTTTTCCCTTGACCAATATGAAGGGACCATCATTGTCTTTTTTTACTTTAGTTGCTTTAAATCCACATGTATCTGAAAATAAGATTGTAACCTCTGAAAAATTGACATCCAACCTTTAATTCTGAGTTTTAATTTATCTTTTGATGTGAGGTGTGTTTCCTGCAGACAGCAAATAGACATGGCTTGTGTTTTTAATCTAATCAGCCAATCTATGCCTCTTAGGTGGGGAATTCAAGCCTTTGACGTTTATTGAGATAATTGATAAGTGTGGTAGCATTCTATTCGTCTTATTTTGTGAAAGTCCATTGCTCAGTTTTGTCTTTTGCATCATTGTGGAAACTAGGTTCTTTCCTTTAATTTCTGGGTGTTACGTTGTTGAAGGTCCATTGTGATGGTCAGTGTTTACAAGTTGAAATATTTACTTTAGGGCTGGTCTTGTTGTGGCACATTTCCTCAATGTTTGCATATCAATAAAAGATTTGATTTTTTTCATCAATTTTAAAGCTTAGCTTAGCGGGATATAGAATTCTGGGCTGGAAGTTGTTCTGTTTAAGTAGATTAAAGACAGATGACCATTTTCTTCTGGCCTAAAAAGTTTCATTAGAGAAGTCCATGGTGACCCTGATGTGTTTGCCCCTGTAAGTGAGTTTGTGCTTATTCCTGACAGCTTGCAAAATCTTCTCTTTTGTCTTGACTTCAGATAGAGTCATCACAATGTGCCTTGGAGAAGCTCTGTTTGAATTGAGGTGACCAGGGGACCGGTATCCCTCTGAAAGGAATATGTTAGAATCTTTGGTGATATTAGGGAAATTTTCATTTATAATATTCTCTAGAATGGCTTCCATTCCTCTGGGGCATTCTTTTTCCCTTTCTGGGATACCTATAACTCGTATGTTTGAATGCTTCATTGAGTCCCATAATTCTGTTAGTGAACCTTCTGCTTTCTCTCTCTTCTTTTCTGCCTTTTTAACTATCTGAGTTATCTCAAGAGTTTTATCCTCTACCTCTGAGATTCTTTCTTCTGTATGATCTAATCTAATGTTGATACTTTCTATTGCATCCTTAAGTTCCCTAATTTACCTCTTCAGTTCCTTCAGCTCTGCTATATCTTTTCTATATTTTTCATATCTTTCATCTCTTATTTGGTTCTGTTTTTGGATTTCCTTTTGGTTATTTTCTACTTTCTCAGCAATTTTCTTCCTTGTTTTTTGATTGTTTTCCACTATCTCAGTAATTTCCTTCATTGTTTTCATCATCTGTATTTTAAATTCCCCTTCTGTCATTTCTAACATTTCTTTATAGGCGGAGTCCTCTGCTGTAGCTACCTCACAATCCCTAGAAGGGGTTACTCTGAACTGGTATTTCGTGTTACCAGGATTTTTCTGCTGATTCTTCTTCCTGAGTGCTTTTTTGTATCTGTTTCCTTATCCTGATTATTCTTTCACTTTTTCTTGCTCTTTAAAGTTTTAATGAGTTCTTTTGGTAGGGGACTAGAAGGATGAGAAAATTGAAGAGCAAGAAGGGAACAGAGATTTAAAAAGGAAGGAAAAAATACAAAGAAGAGGGGTTGAGTAAAAGGAAATATTGACAGAAAGAAGAAAAGCACTGAAAGAAAGAAACAGGAGTAATATAGGTGTAGAGTTGGGTACTATGACACAGCCTTGAAGATCCCAAACCTCTGGGAATACGGGGTTGGGTGATTCCCTTGAGGTCAACAGCTCTTTCCCAGCTGGATCAAATACAGTACCCCACCTCCACCAGGTAGAGAGGAAAGCCAAAAATACTATAAATCAAAACAAAACAAATAAGCAAGAACCCTTATGGGGTAACATTGGAGGAAAAAAAAAAAAATAAGGGCAGAAACACTGGCAAAAATGAAATTCTAATTGTTAAAGGAGGCAAAAATGGAAGATTATATTTAAACTAAGATAGTGAAAAAAAAAAAAAAAAAGAAAGAAAGAAAAGAAAAAAATCAAGAAAAATACCAAGGAAAAATGTTGAAATTAAGAAAAAAAAAAAAGAACAACCCCCAAAACCCCTTTAAACCCCAAAACCTAAGAACCAAATAGTATATATATATCTTGCTGAATATTGTCTGGGCTACAACTGATCTTCTGAGGTATAAGATTTTAATCACAATGTTGATGCAGCTGTACGAGATGGAGACTGGAGGCTTCTGCTGATCTCTCAGACCCCGCAGGCTTGGGAGCCCCAAAATGTCCACAACCCTCTTAAAAGACACTCCAAACTATGAACCTTGGCCAAGGCGATGCTTTCCAAGGAAAGCACTTATACCTGGGATCTCTCCTGGTGTGGCTGCCTGCTTATCCAGTGGGCCAAATCCAGACTCCCACTGTGCCCCTGAGGGAGGCTGTTAATCTGCCACACTTGGAATTACACACTTCCCCAGTGTCTCAGTACCCTCCTTTGGGCAGCTCAGTCACTAGATTGCTCACTCAAGGTCTCCCGCCTGATCTCTGCGCTTGCAACACACAGGCAGCTCTCCCACAGCAGCTGTGCAGGCAGCCCACAGCTGAACAATATTAGCTCCCTTCCGGCTCAGTGTCTCAGACCTGGGCCCCAGACAACGCCCAAAGTTGTCTGCACACACCGGCTCAAGATCTCCCAAGGCAGTTCAATCTAGTGCCCAGGTCCAAGAAAACCAAAACAGCCCACAAGTAAGGCTTTTCCTGCTTGCAATCTCGCTGTTGCTATGGGTACAGCTGCAGGCAGCCTCCAAGTGAACAAACGCACCTATGGATTGCCAGATTTTCCACTGCTTTTGTCCTGGTGGGGTCCAGAAGTCTCTCACTGGCTTCCTGAAACTTTGGCTGGTGGGAAGTCTCTGGGCAAAACCTACCAGCCAGACCCTAACCATAGAAGAGAAAGCCCAGATGGTTGTTCTTTTTAAAAAATATATTTTGGCTAGGTGCGGTGGCTCATGGCTATAATCCTAGCACTTTGGGAGGCTGAGATGGGAGGATTGCTTGAGCTCAGTAGTTTGAGAATAGCCTAAGCAGCTGTGAGGAATGAGATCCTGTCTCTACTAAAAATAGAAAATTTAGCTGGGTGGGTGTTGTGGAGGGTGCTTAAAATTCCAGCTGCTTGGAAGGCTGAGGCAGGATATATAATACATATGTCATAATATATATATCCTAAAAAATAATAGAGACAAAGTCTTATTATGTTATTCCAGACCTAAAACTTCTGGCTTCAAGTGATCCTCCCACCTTAGACTTCCAAAGTGTTGTGATTACAGGCATGAGCCACCCTGCCCAGCCCAGAGAGTTGTTTTTAATACATAATTACAGATTTCTAAGTGCATATTTCAAAGAAATATTTAAAACATTTTCAAACTTTTTACAGGGTAATCTTATGATGTGTGGCTTGTCATAAGAATTAATTTTTAGGATATCAGTTATTGGGGATTAATATTTTCTATTATTTTCGGATCTTTTTAATTCAGTTAAACTTTAAAATTAGATTATCATCAATTTTTTTTTTTTTTTGAGACCAGAGTCTCACTCTGTCACCCTGAGTAGAGTTCCATGGCATCATAGTAGCTCACAGCAACTTCAAATTCCTGGGTTCAACCAATCCTCTTGCTTCAGCCTCTGGAGTAGCTGGGATTACAGGCATCTGCCACTATGTCCAACTTGTTTTTTTTTTTTATTTTTTTTTCTTCTATTTTTAGTAGAGATGAGGTCTCACTTCTGCTTAGGCTGGTCACCAACTCCTGAGCTCAAGCAATCACTGCTTCGGCCTCCCAGAGTGCTAGAATGAAGGCATCAGCTACTGTGTCTGGCTGAGTATTTTATTCCTTGATAAATTATTTATTACAAATGATTTGCCAGCTGGTCACAGTGGTACACATCTGTAGTTTCAGCAACTCGGGAGATTGTGTCTAGAGCAGTGGTTCTCAACCTGCGAGTTGCGACCCCTTTGGTGATTGAAAGTCCCTTTCACAGAGGTTGCCTAAAACCATCACATACACCCCATACAAATACGAGTGTATGAAAATAATTTTATGGTTGGGGGTCACCATGACATAAGGAACTGTATTAAAGGGTCCCAGCATTAGGAAGATTGAGAATTACTGGTCTAAAGGATCACTGGAGACCAGGAGTTTGAGGCCTGTGAAGAGCCACTGCATTCAAGCCCGGGCAGCATAGCAGACTCCATTACTATAAAAAAGAAATTATTTGTCACAAAATGCCATCTCTGAAAATGACACAGTTTACCAATTTAACAGTCATGATTAAATGCTGAAAATAATAACATATATTTCCAATACCGGAACATTTTTTTGCATTCGGTATTGTTAAGTAATCTCTTAATATTCTTTAAATAAGTAGTTTGTTATTCCTTCTCTAGAAAATACTCTCTTTTGAAAAATAAACAGCTCCCCTGCTGTTTTGTGTTAAAACTCCTCCTCACTGTTTTGGTCTCTGTTTTCTCTCTGTAGTAAAGTGTTTACAAAAAGCAACAGTGCAGAGAGATAAAAATACACATCAATTAGAACAGCAAATCGCAGTGAAGTTTTTGGGCTAAGTATTTTAGTTAGGGCATGAGAAACACCAGCTGTAATAAGTGTCTGAATAGGAATTTCTTTGGAATTGTTGCTAAAATTTATTTTATTATTTTATGCTTATTAAAGAAGATTAAAAAACTGAAGTAGGCATTCATATTCAGGGTCATGCAACATTTTGAAAAATAAATGTCAAGTGAAGACTAATGATTTTACTTGTGTCTTCAATTTGTTTCTGTTATTTTGTTTTTATAGCCACAAGATAATATTCTAGTTTTATATTATTATGATAAAAACTTTATTATTTTGACTTTTAAGTACCAACTTTATGATGCAACAAAACAAATTCCACTTTACATAACACAAATTTCTTAAATATTCACAAGTGAGCAATATGTAAAATACCTTTACAAATGAAGCTTTGAGATTGATGCCTAGATTGATGATAATTTTGACTATCCATTTAGACTAAAGGCCTAAGGTTAGGAAAATTTGTATTTTGTTCAGCAGGAACAAATATAATTTTAGTTAGCTGTGATATTCTGGGAAGTAAAGGAATAGAATGGCCTAGAAGAAGAGAACTGGGTTTTGTTTTCACCCTGATCTTGAGGAAGATTGCTATCTCTTTTTTGTTTGCTCTTATCTGTTTATTATTTGCTTTTGTTTTATAGGTGTTTTTAGATCAGGCACTAAGATGGTATTATTTTATAGTTATTTCTATCTTTTAGGGCTCAGAAGAATTGAGATTGGTTAGATTTTATGTGATATCCTCCAAAAAAGGTACTTTATGCTCTGTTATCTCTTTTAACCAACAGGTATACAAACATAGTGCAGAAAAATAAGATACAGGTTGAATAGCCCATGTCCAAAATACTTGGGACCAGAAGTATTTCAGATTATTTACTATTTTGGAATATTTATATTTACATAATTAGGTATTTCACGTGTACCTTATATACATAGCCTGAAGGTAATTTATAAATAATTTTATGCATGAAACAAAGTTTATGTTAAGTATTTATATGTGGAATTTTACACTTGTGGCATCATGCTGGTGCTTTTGGATTTTGGAGCATTTAAGATTTTTGGATTTAAAAATTAGGGATATTCAACCTGCATAAACTTTTCGTCAAGTCAGCATGAAAGGCAATAAAAGCGCAAAAGTTAATATTTAGGAATAAATAATTCTGTCTTGGTTAGAAATGAAGTATATCATTTCTCTTTAGAGAGGGGCCAAGACTATCCGATTTTATAGACCTGTTTTTATATCTGGGGAACATGCTCATTTCAAAATGGGAGTATGACATTTTGAGCTTTCAGGCCAGAATTGTTGTGCAGTATATTGTGTGCTACCACTTAATACCTTTGTTTTTAAGACCAAGCTATAGTATAGTAGACAGTGATCCATTCCACCTTGGCATGGTGGCCTTGTGATGCCTGTAATTCTCTTGACGGCCAGCAGGTGAGCACTTGAGTATTGAAATAGCAAGGTGAGATAAGTGGGAGCAAGCAAGTTGGGAGTTCCTGTGCTTATAGAAAGTAAAAATTATGACAGAGTAGGGGCTCCAAAGACCCAGATTTGAGTTGTAGCTCTGTAACTTACTGGTTAGGTAACTGTCACCAATCTGTATAATCTCTCTGGAGGTTGCTTTTCTTGACTTTTAAATGGCAAATGTCTTGTTCTGCTTGACCTGTCATCAACCTTACTGAGTAGTCAAATACAGGATGTATCAGCTGGGAATCTTTCAGTTGCAATTACAAACATTAGCTCAGATTTGCAAAGGAGAGGGGGATTTATTGTCTCTAGGACTGTCTTTTTGTCTAACTCTTTCTTAGCTCTGCTACTCTGTTTAATTTCTAACTCAAAGTACCTCTGGCCATGATACCTAATGGTTCTTCAAGTCCAGTCCAGTAGAGAGGACTGCCTGCCCTCTGTCTCCTTGTCCCAGTGTCCCTATCCTCAACCAGCTCTGACTGGGTCACAGGCCCATTCCTGAACCAGGCAGTGAAATCAGGAAATACAGTGTGACAGTTGCCTGGGGCCAGTCTGGACCCCTGTGTGTGGAATCTATCCCTCCCAAACTGTGGGAGCTGAATGGGAGAGGTGCGCTTTCCCAAAGGTCATTCAAGGCACACTTTCCCAGCATCAGGGAATACTGTGCCACAAGAACAACTGACCATGGAACAAGATACTTTTATTTTCTTCTCTGTGAAGAAAAATTTTAATGGCTTAAAAGGAAAGGAAAGAAATAGTTAGAGGACATTCATAAAAGTCAAAGGACCAAATTTCAAAGGGAGATTTTACTTAATAAACAAGAGAGGAAAAAGACCAGAAATTTAATAATGACAGACAAGTACAAGGATCTGGGTAAGGCAAAGCTTTTTCTTTATTCATTTTGGAGGAGAATCATCATAGCTAGTTGTACTAGCCTCCACCATATTAGAGGACCATTTTACAAGATTGTTTTCACTTCCTTCCTTCGTAACTTCTTTTTAAGGGGCTTGGGCTCAGTCCAAAGGAATGGGATTAGGAAAACTTCGTCCTTAGATGAAATAAGAAGGCGTAAATTGTGGAATGTTAGAATCTTTAGTTTAAATTAGCAATTCTTAGAAATGTACACTTTTATCGCCAAAAAGGTAGCTACACGTAACATATAATTGATTCTAATTTTCAGTGACTAAATGGGGTCAGAATGAAAAGAGTTGAAGCAGGGAAAATTATGAAAACTCTACTAAAATTTTATTTGGGAAAGGCAGACAGCTGCAGGAGGTGTGTTGTTGCTGCCCCTGAGGAGAACAGGGAGTCTTAGGAGATCTGAAGTAAATAAACTTAAAAGGGACTTTGAAAGGCAGAAAATTAAACAGCTATTACTCAAGAAAGAAATCGTCAATTTAAAATTGCCTTCTGTGTTCTGGAAACTTTGTATTCATTATCTCATTTAAACCTCATGGCAATTTTATTTCAGGAAGGGAAGACTCAAGCTTAGAGAAATTGAGCAAGTTAGGTTTCTACCACTGCTGATTGTAGAAGTGGGGCTTAACTGGGGAGCAAGTGGAATCAGTGCCATGGTACTTCCTGGGAACTTCATTTATTTGGATTCTTCCCTCAAATTTGATACATCCTAAGAATCACTTTTTGCAAATTTTCCAAAATACTGAGTTGCATGCCAGAACTGAATAAAATATTGTGAAATATTTGGCTATTTTAAATTTGGGAAGCAAAGAGAAAGCAGATTATAGTCTCCAAATGGAGGGAAATCTTGTTCTTTAAGAAAAGGAAACTCTGAGTCAAAAGACAAGTATTTCCAGAAATCTTAAAAAAAAAAAAAAAAAAAGTGTCACTGTTTAATGGCAAGTCTGATTTCTTGAGATAATTTTAAATGTTCCTAAAAAAAAGTTTCTAAGGCTAGAGAAGTTTGAGGAAAGCTCTGCTTTATGTTTGCCTCTTGGAATTCTGTGTTGATGAGCATATGGAACCTAGGAAATTGTGCTTGCATCAAAGAGTCTCCAGTGAGCACTCCCCAATGAACTTGGTTGTTTTTGGTTGCTTGCACCTGGTGAACAGGCAGAAAGATGCAAGGCAGAAGTCTATAGAATAGTTAGGAGGGTTTCAAAAGAGATATATTAAAAACACTAAAAAATCTAAATGGATCTTTAGCAATTTAAGCAGAAACTTCAGTAACTTGGAGCTTTCTTGGGGATTTCAAGACCTGAGAAGCTGCCTTCTCTTCCAAGGAGTGCTGCCATATGGCCTGCATTAAGAGGCATCTTCATGCATTGGAGACCTGGACTTGCTATCTGTTAGCCTGTCAGCATTGTGACAAATGCCCAAATAGGAAAGGCTCTGAGAACTCCTGAGATAAAGAAATTTGTTTAACTCGACATTTCTCAAACTTACTCGATCTTGTAATATTTAAATATATGTTTGTTTGTTTTTGTTTTGTGGTGGAAATATCTATTAACATCTTCTGGTTCACAGTGAGGAGAATGAAGGCCCAAGATGTAACCAGGGTCAGACTATGACCTTTGAAGCCCAAAGTATGAAAGAGAGGACAGGACTGTGGCCTTGTCAGATGTAACTTAAAAGAACACTAAACTGTAAAGCAAGGTAGAAAAGTCCCACGAAGTTCTAGTTTTCTAGATGATGAAAATACTTACCCCTTAAACATGCTATGTACCATTCTATGCATTTTAAGTGTATACATGTCATGACTATAAACTGAGGCACAGAGAGAGTAAGTAAATTGCGTGTCTACCCCTGGAATGTGTGGTGGGACTGAAATTCAGAATGAGGCAGTTTTGTGCCAGTGTTTATGTTCTCTCAGATTAGTGTGCTTTTGAAAAAAAAATTCTTTTTGAGATAAGGTCTTGCTCTGTCAGCTAGAGTACATTGATGCAGTCATAACTCAGTGCAATCTCAAACTCCTGGGCTACAAAAGTCCTCCTGCCTCAACCTATCTTAGCCTCCTGGGGGTCCTTCTGCCTCAGTCTGCCTCAGCCTCCCAAAAATTACAGGTGTGAGCCACCATGCCCTGCTAATTTCATCCCCCCTCTCCCCCCAAAAAAAACTCACTTCTCATTTCTTGAAGGCAGGAGTTTTGGTTTCTAGAGCTGTAAGTACCAATATAGTTTTACTTTTGGATACTCCAGCACTTAGTATAGAAATTTTGTTTCGTTATTATAAAACACCAGGTGCACCTGGCATGGTGGTGCACACCGATGGTCCCAGCTACTCAGGGGGCTGAGGCAGGAGGATCTCTTGAACTCAGGAGTTTGAGGCCTGCCTCATGCCCTGTTCCCCCACATCTCATTAAATTTATATATTATAGAGATGAAAGATTGCCTGAACTGGTTGCCAGGCACAGCTTAGAGGAAGGAGATTTTAGCAGGGGGTAGCTCCTCTGCTTACTGGAATGTAGTACAACACTATGATCAGAAAGTCAGGACCTAGGGAGGCAGGGAGTATTCTGGGCTTGCAGGAGTGGTAGAAGCTTTTCTGGGTAAATTGATGGTTCCTACTGAGTAGGTTGATTTTGGAGGCTGTAGATCTAATGCTGTCATCATCACCATGATATCCACTACCTTCAAATTATTTGAGTTTAAGGCAGCAGCAAAGTACTATTTCTAGACCCAACCTGTTCTTGTGAAGGTTTGTATCAGTCTATTGACAGGTTCAGATCTTGGTTGTAGGACCAGATGGAATTTACAGGGACCAGTGAGTACCTGTTGTACATAGGTGCTAAGATAAGTGGGTGCAGGGAACTGGCAGATAGAGATGCTAAATCTGCCACATTCACTTGGAATTTTACTAATATGATGCAGGGCTGTGTCCATGGTTGGATCCAGATTCTGTCAGGCCTGAAAAAGATGTAATTTTAAGGGCTTTTTTTTTTTTTTTTAGAAAGAATAGCAAAATTATAATTACAAAGTTATTTAATAAGAAAAGAAGTAATAAATTTAAGAAACCCTACAAATACAACAAACATTACAAAATTCAGAAATACATTAAAAAACTGGTACATTACTGTAACATTTTATTTTAATCTACATGTTGTAGTTACATACTTTCTAATCATTTTTCTTAATGTGACAATCATATTGAAATGTCATTTTACTTTATATATTTTTTACTGTTTATTTTTGTATATATTCATAGCGTGCAAGTGCAGTTTTGGTACATTGGTACATTGCATTGAGATGTATTCAGGGACTTCAGTGCCCTATCAGTGTCATCAGTGAAACACATGTTGTTCCTACTAAGTAATCACCATCATCCAGCCCCTTCTCATCTGCCTGTCCCTCTTAGTTTCCATTATATGTGGTTCTGTACTGTGTCCCTCTCATCTGCCTGTCCCTCCGAGTCTCCGTTGTACTGTTATTCTGTATTGCGCCCCTCTCATCTGCCTGTCCCTCCGAGTCTCCATTGTACTGTGGTTCTGTGCTGCGCCTCTCTCATCTGCCTGTCCCTCCGAGTCTCCATTGTACTGTTGTTCTGTACTGTGCCCCTCTCATCTGCCTGTCCCTTCGAGTCTCCATTGTACTGTGGTTCTGTACTGTGCCCCTCTCATCTGCCTGTCCCTCCGAGTCTCCATTGTACTGTGGTTCTGTGCTGCGCCCCTCTCATCTGCCTGTCTCTCCGAGTCTTCGTTGTACCATTGTCCCATTTATGTGTGAGGAACATGTGACATTTGTGTCTGAGTTATTTCACTGAAGATAATGGGTTGCAGTTTCAACATGTTGCTGTAAAAGATATGAGTTTGTTTTCAATTATTGATAGGCCAGAAATGTTTCTTTGAGTTTTTCTTCTTGTTATTACTACTGTTTTATAAATTTTGTGGATTTCTGGTCCAATTTAGGAAAATCTCAGTTATAATGCGCTCTTAGATTTTATGTCGTTTTACGTTTTGAGGGGACAGTGACTAATCTTAAATATTCTGAATTAATGACCTTTTTAAAATTGTTCATCATCAGTCTTTTCATTTAGTATCATGTTATGAGTTTTACTTTGTGATTATTGATATCAGTATTTCATGATAAATCAGTAAGAAATTTAAATTTTCTAATATGTTTGTATGATTAACTTCTTTTCATAATTGTTAAACCGTTCAAGAATCTATTCATTATTTTTGTTTCTTCTTGATAGATTGGTGCTTTTAGTACAATCTGAAAAAAATTATAACATTTGTGTCTCAGTGTCAAAATAATTTCAGTTGGTTACATTACTGTTCTTTGTCACTTTTGTTTCATATTTTATTACTTTTATATCTGAACTTTCTTTAATAAATTTTAAAATGGTATCTAGTAGAAGGTACCTTTTGTATATATCCAAATCAGGTGTCATAATTTTTCACTAGTTTTATTGAAATGTCTTTCCAAATTGAACTTAAAGTAATATATTCAAACTATCAAATATGCTATTGTCATCATAATAGAAAAAAGAAATGTATGATGCGTTTATATGGAGCAAATTTCTGACAGAAGCGCACTTTGAATTTTGACTAGGCATCAGTGATAATGGAATTTTCTTATTATTTTAGACATCTGGTAACTGGAAAAATTTCCCACACACTAGCTTTTATTTTAAAACTTTTATCTCCACTACCCATATTCTTCAGTATGAGTCATCACAGGGTACAACCCTGTGGTGGTAGCAGACTCCCTCTGTACCTTTTTGTTGTCTTGACTCTCGAGTCAATAGAATGGGCTCCAGAAGTGTACCTGGATGCCATTCCTGCACTGCCAAGGCAAGCAGTAACTTAACAGTATCCCCAAGTGATAAGAACCGTGTAAGTGTATCCCTAACTTTTCCTTTGTCCAGATGCCAGAGTGCCCACAGCCACTTCAACTCAGTATGGTTAAATATCTTTTTTTCAAATATAAAGTAAGTGTATAAGACCATGTGAACATACTGCTAGGGTCTCTCACAGAACTTGGAAGGGAACTATGCTTGGAAGAGGCCGTTACTTTCATGGTAAGCCTGTTTCCGACTGTGCTTCACTTGTAACAAATTACTTAGGAGAGCCATGAAAGGATGGGCCAAAGGGTATTCTGGTTAGACGGTGCTACAACTGCCCTAATTTCAAGTGTCTCTTGAAATTATCAGAAGTTTCTCATCTGAATAATTCAGTTATGAATTTTGCTCAAGACTTTTTGGTTGAGAGTAATAGACACTCGGGTTTAACCAGTGATACATTTGGTAGAAAGAATTTATTAGCTCAGGTAAGAAACCACTGAAAGTAGGCAGATTAGAAATAGCCATCTGGATTTAGAAGTTTGCATAGCATCGTATTTGTTCATCTGTTTCTTTCTTTTTCCATTTCTATTTCTCTATGTTAGTTGTATTGTCTACTCCTGAAAAAGGCTTAAAAAAAAAAAAAAAAAGATTGCAGGCAGTGTGGAGTTCAATGTTTGAAAAGCAAAAAGCTCCCTTTTCAGCTCTTATATGGAAACATCTTTGGGAATGACCCTGGCTGGCTTGGGGAAAATTTCAGTTATAACGCACTCACTTGGGTGTTGGCTTGGGTGTTGTGCTCACTTTTTGGCATATTTTTATGCCTCCCCATGGGACCAAAAGGGGCTGGGGCATTGTGGTTGACATGTGGTAGCTGGGAGGGAGAATCAGGTCTCCCAGAGAAGCAATGTTTTGTTTGGGTCATACAAAACCATAACTGTCCACTACAGTAGCTGAGGATAAGGTTTGGTGTGGAGTTGGCCACAGAAGTCATACAACTCATGAAATCTACCATGCAAGATGTGCCATTCCTCATGTAGACCAGTAACTTATACCCATTTTGATGATAATTTAGGCATAGAATTCATACTATGTCTTACAAAGTGTCTTTTCTGTGGTGGAATGCTTTTTAGAATGTGTCATGTAATGAGTTAATTCACATAACCCTTCATGATGGGTTAAATGGGACTAAATAAGTTCCTTTTTTTTTTTCTTTGAGACAAAGTCTTACTGTGTCACTCTGGGTAGAGTACTATGGCATCATAGCTCACAATAACTTCAAACTCTTGGGCTTGAGCAATCCTCTTGCCTCAGCCTCCCAAGAAGCTGGGACTACAGGCATGCACCACTGTGGCTGGGTGGTTTTTCTATATTCTTTAGTAGAGATGGGTCTTGCTCTTGCTCAGGTGGGTCTCAAACTCCAGAGCTCAAGCAATCCATCCTTCTCAGCCTCTCAAAGTGCTAGGATTACAGGTGTGAGCCAACATGCCTGGCTAGGACTAAGTAAGTTCTAAATATCATTCAGATCTCTGGCTCATTTGCTTTGGAATACATTAGCTCAGCAGAGCTGGTAGTTGCAAAACAAAGGGATCTGAAGGCGAAAAAACTTTCAAAGCAACATTATGTTCATATTAAAGTGGTAAAACAGAGAATGTTTAATGTGAACTATTATTGATTTAAATTCATTAAACAAGACAACTGATAATGAACATTGACATTTGAGACTGCATTTTTCTTCTTCTTAAGTCAGTTTGTTGGAGAACATTGATAGTTGAGTAATATGTGTCTTTGAGGAAAGGCGGATATGAACCCTGAAAAACCTTCCTTTTAAATCATTCTGCAAGGTTTTTGTCTGTCTCTCTCTGGCCTTTTAAGATTTTCTCTTTGTCTTTGGTCTGCTGCACTCTATGTCATATTTAGGTGTACATATTTTTGTATTTCTTCTGTTTGGTGTTCTCTGAGCTTTTTGGGTCTGTGGTTTTGTCATTAACTTTGGAAATTCTTGACAATTACTATTTCAAATATTTCTTCTCTGCTTTCCTTTTCTTGGTGTTCTAATTAGGTGTATGTTATACCTTTGGAAATTTTCCTATAGTTGGTAGATAGTCTGTTTTTCTTTTTCATTGTTCTTTTGTCCTTACATTTAAATCTGAGATGCTTCTGTGGACATAGCTTCCAGCTCACTCCTTCCTTGTGCAGTTGTTCAATCTGCTGATGAGCTCACTAAGGCATCCTGCATACTGTTAACAGTGCTTTTGATAGCTAGCATTTCCTTTTGATTCTTTATTAGAATTTTCATCTCTCTGCTTATATTACTCCTCAGTTCTTACATGTTGTCTGCTTTTTCCAGCAAAGCTATCAGTCGTGGTTATTTTAAGTTCCCTGATAATTTTAAAATGTATGTCGTATCTGAGTCTGGTTCCGATGCTTGCGTTCTCTCTTCAGATTGTGTTTTTGTCCTGCCTTTTAGAATGCCTTGTAATTTTTTGTTGAAAGCCAGAGATGATGTATTAGGTAATAGGAGCTGAGGTAAATAAGCCTTGAAATGTGTGGCTTGATGTTAGGCTGGCTAGGAATTGTGCAATTTTAATGATCACTTTAACTGTATGTACTGGAGGTTTCAAATTCCTTTCAAGTCCTCATTGTGGTTCTCTCTGCTGTCTTGGTGAAAATCTAAGAACTTTTAAAACAGAGTCTGTATCTTTAAGCTATTTCAGCTATAATCCACTGTTACACTTGAACCCCCTTCATATGGTTTGTTAAGTATATGGAGATATCAACATTAATGGGAGAAAGAAAAAAAAAAAAAGTGTGTGATGATGTATGCTCCGGTCTATGCAGTGATCACTGATGTGGGTTGGACTCTTAGAGTTCAACATACATTGTAACACTTTTTTTCCTCTTTCTAAATAAAGTAGCAATGATTTAAGCAAAAAAACTGTGGATACTGAATGTGCCATTGTTCTGAAGAAGACATCAAAAGAGCTTTAAAATCTATCTCAGAAAGGATAGGGGTTAAAGTTGTTTGAGTTAATTTGAACCCTAATAAATGATATCTGTGTATTGAGAAGCACTTATTATCTTGTTTTACAGAGGTGGAAATCAAGTAGTAAAATGCCTAAGTAATTTTCCCAAATCATGCTATGTCCTATCAAAAGAAAGCAATGACAGAGCATTCTGTCTCTGCTGATAGAACTGGACTGTATCCACCATCCCTGACTTCCTTGGTTGTACATTTGGAATCAATCATCACAGGCATATATAGCTGCAAGCATTTGGTTTCAGGAAAGAGGTTTAGAAAAGCTAAGTGGTAAAAGGAATATAGTTGGATCAAATAAAAAAGCTGCATTGATGAAACTGGAGGAGGAAATGGAACCAGACCTCCAACCTTCACATTTCATCTTAGTACATAAAATGTCTTTTTACTACAGCCAAGCAAAGCTCAGGAAATACTAAAAGCTTGGCTTTGGAAACCAGGCAGCTAGGATTTTTCTTTAAGTATTGTGTTTCAGCAAATGGTCAAGCTTAGTATTCTCATGTATTGTCCTTTAATTACTAATCCAGGAATCCATGCTTCACTTTGCACTAGTGAAATTTGTGGGTGGAGCAGAGGCATTTACTGTGTTTTCCCTTTGAAGTTTTTTTTTTTTTTTTTTTTTTTGGTCAAAGTTAAGTATATATATATTTTAAATGAATTAAGTACAATAGAACCTCTGCAAGTTGATTACTCAAGGTGCTATAACAAATTGGTCAACATAAGGAACCAGGCCTACTGTTCTGATAACATACTTGTGGTGCATGTCCTGTCTTGAAAATTAGGTCAGTGAGGTGGTCAATGTAGGGAAGTGGTCAACTATGGAGTTATACACCTTGTTCTGTGGGGCAGCTGCTTTGAAATTTTCCTCATGTATAAGAAATGTAGAAGGAATGATAGAACTAGAAAATCTGTATTATGGTTTTCCCTAAAACTACATTTCTCAGAGTATATTCTCTGGTCACTATTATTAGCATTGGCTGGAATGATTGTTAAAAATGGGGAATGCTAGATCCCATTCCAGACTTCATAAATAAGATTTGCTGGGGTGTAGGGCCTAGACACCTGTATTTGAAACAGTTTGTAAGCCCAATAAGTTGGCTCTTGCCTATAATCCTAGCACTTTGGGAGGCTGAGGCAGGTAGATTTCTTGAGCTCCGGACTTCAAGAACAGCCTGAGCAAGACTGAGGCCCAATCTCTATTAAAAATAGAAAAACTAGCCAGGTATTGTGTCAGGTACCTGTATTCCCAGCTATAGAGAAGCTGAGGCAAGAGGATCACTTGAGCCCAAGAGTTTGAGGTTGCTATAAGCTATGATGATACCACAGCATTCTAACTAGGGCAAAAGAGTAAAACTCTGTCTTAAAATAAATAAATAAATAAATAAATAAAATAATCTGTGATTCTTATATAAATTAACATTTAAAAATCATTTTTCTAAAGCTTCTAATTATATTTCTGTCTACCTAGCCATTGTGATGGTTACGGTCCTACATAACAAAGATTACAACTGTCATTAATGATATTAATACAGACAAGACAAAATAGTACATTCTCCCCTCTTAGAACAGTGGGAAATGGCTCTAAAGACTGCAATCTGGGTTCTAGATATGTTTATTGCTATTGGGATATTGCTTGTAAGTCCTGTTAGTGGGCAAATTTAAAAATTGTCATTTTTGAATTAGAGTTATCAATTGGCACATTATGATTTATTCAGTTATATGTCTTTTTTTCTTAAATGAAAATTTATACTTTCTATGAACAGCAACAATTATTTCCTGCTAATTGTGAAATTGCTAAATGATGGATGTTTCCAATTACTTTGCATTTCCTTTGAGTCTTGGAATATTTCCCACTAAGGAAGTACAAACACAGTACTGTGGTCTGTGTTGTCACCATGTGGGAACTAAAACAGTTGGACCCATAGAAGCAGAGGAGAATTGTATAATAGTTACAAGAGGGTGAGTAGGAGGAGCTGGGAAAAAGGTTGGTTAACAGAAATACAATTATAGGTAGATAGGAATAATTAGTTCTAGTGCTCTATATCACTGTAAGGTGAACTTAGTGATTTATTGTATGTTTTCAAAAAGCTAGAAGAGGCGATTTTGAATGTTCCCAATACAATGATAAATGTTTGAGGTGTTGGATTTGCTAATTACCCCAATTTGATCATTACACATTGTATACATGTATCAAACTGTCACTCTGTTTTCCATAAATACATACAATTGTTACTGACAACTAAAAGGAAAAGGAAAAAGTAGTATGTGGGTCACTGTCAAAGTTTTGAGACAGACTGGGCTATGGTCCATTATTTCCCTTCCCAGGAACACAGTTGACAGCGTCCCTTGTGATTTACCTGCGCAGATTCCAACTTGCTTGGTTTATCATTGTTTCTGGGAGGGCTTCATTAATTTCTATTTGTGCAGGTTTTACATTTCTTGATTTTTGTGTATCTGAAAACTTTTATAATGATCCAGGTACTATGCTCTGAATTTACCTTAAATATTTATTTATTTCTCTGTTTAGTTATATTACCAATTTATTATATATGTAAGTTTGTTTTCAAACAGGGCTGGCATTTTTCTGATCTAATTTAATTCTTGAAATGCATAAAGTATATACACATTTAAAAATATGTCAATATATAAAATATGTGCTCATAGAAGTTTCATTTACACCTATTTCCCCCACCTAGTTTTTACCTCCTCCTTCCTCATAGGTAACCATTTTTTCTATTTTTCTGGCTTTTCCTTTCATTCTTTGTTTTTACACATGGAAGTATGTATGTGTATGTGTGTATGTGTGTTTTCATTCATTGTTTCTCCTCATTTCTTTTTACAAAAATATAAAATACACTTGTTCTGCATTTTTTATGCACATATATAAGCTAGATAGGTATCAAGGAGAATGCTTGCAAACTATGAATTTTCCCGTAACTCCCCAGGGACTCTGAGGTGGTTCCCCTGAGTTACTAGTTAATCTTATTCTTAGTTCTTCTTACTTCAGGTCTCCAAACTGGACTCTTTGCTTTAACAAAGATCTGTTGTCAGAGTTAGTATTTATTACCTCATGTTAAGGAAAGAACTTGAGAAAAAACGCAGTGTATCCTGCTTGTGTGCTAACTCACTTATAGATTATCTAAAGACTATTGGTACAAGGTGGCCAAGAAGGAAGTGGTTTTGCCTTCCTTTTGTCTTCTGAAAATAAAAAATCCAGGTGGGGTACCCAGAAACCACTATTTTGTTTGCTGTTTCATTTTGTTATTATGCCAGAGTGTCTTTGTTTTTTCTTCCTTAAAACATTGCTGAGAACCTTATAGGGCAGTGTTGTTATTAGACTCCTCTATGAGGAACCTTTTATTTTGTAAGTAAATTATATTAGGCAATCTAGCCCCCCCCCATCACTGTCCTGTAAAATTAGCATATTCGCACTGACTAGAGCAGAAAAACACCAGTATGTGTATAAAAAAAATAAAGAAGTCCAGACACCGCCGGGCCACTGGCACCAAGCGGTCCTCAGGCTGCGGCTGCGGCTGCCGAGGAGCTGGTGGCGGCGCGAAAGGAGAGCCGATGGCCAAGTGGGGTGAGGGCGACCCACGCTAGATCGTGGAGGAGCGGGCAGATGCCACCAACGTCAACAACTGGCACTGGACAGAGAGAGATGCTTCAAATTGGTCCACAGAGAAGCTGAAAACACTATTACTGGCAGTGCAGGTACAGAATGAGGAAGGCAAGTGTGAGGCGACAGAAGGGAGCAAGCTTGATGGAGAAGCATCTGTTAACAACCGCAAAGGCAAACTTATCTTCTTTTATGAGTGGAGCATCAAACTAAACTGGACAGGTACTTCTAAGTCAGGAGTTCAGTACAAGGGACATGTGGAGATCCCCAATTTGTCTGATGAAAACGATGCGGATGAAGTAGAGATTAGTGTGAACCTTGCCAAAGATGAGCCTGACACAAATCTCGTGGCCTTAATGAAGGAAGAAGGGGTAAAACTTCTAAGAGAAGCAATGGGAATTTACATCAGCACCCTCAGAACAGAGTTTACCCAAGGCACGATCTTACCTACAGTGAATGGAGAATCAGTAGACCCACTGGGGCAGCCAGCATTGAAAACTGAGGAACGCAAGGTAAATGAGGTTGGGTGGGAGACTGCTTCCTTAGTTCCGCATCTTATCTCCTTGCTGATCCTAACTTGTAAGCCAGAGCAGTTTATGATCCACTCAGGGTCCTTTTTAGTTGTCTACCCATTTTTAATCTGGTTTTTCCTCATTGATACAGACTCCCAGAGTAAACAGAAGCCATTGGGGATTTCTAAATCTGGCTCTTGATTGCATTTAACACAGGATGGTCTTCACTTACATGAGTTCTCAATTATTTCTCACTGGGGTATAAGTATCAAGGGTTAGGCTTCAGGCATCAGAAAGTTGATTGATCTTACCTCATTTGCAGGGTGTGCAGATGTTTTATCTACAGATGGAATGTCTGGGGTTAAGCTTAGCACTAGGTTTGCAGTCCTGTTGTTTTTTTTTTGTTAGCACAGTGAAAGTGAGGAGAAAATTGCTTCCAGCTATTTAAGCATAGAAATTCTGTTTGACAATTACACTGAGCTCTTTAGAAATGCCTAATGATTTTACTTTGGCTGATAGGTTTTTAAATAAGTGTCAGTCTTCCTCCTGGAATGCTTGAAGATGAAAATTTTTGTGAGAATGAATGGTAGATTTGTCCATGAAACCATGTTGGTTGAGGTTGTACTATTACTCTAAACCAGTGGTTCTCAACCTTCCTAATGCCACAGCCCTTTAATACAGCGCCAAACCAACCATTTTCACCACCACTTTTACAGGCTAAGTCCTCCGTTTCTTCAAAAACCCAGGCCAGACCTGTTGGTGTCAAAATCCCCACTTGTAAAATCACACTTAGAGAAACCTTCCTGACATCACCAGAGGAGCTCTATAGGGTGTTTACCACCCAAGAGGTAAGTAAGATCTTATCCTTTAGGCCTCAGGCCATCTGCTGTTCTAGGTGACCCAGCCACATGTAGAGGAAGTAGTACTATGGCTGGATCCATGAGGCATTCCTAGTATAAGTAGAAACAAAAGTAAAACAACTTGGTTCAATCCACAAATTGAAGTGGATTTTCCCTTTTTTTTCTCTTCTGTTCTAGTTCTAGTTGTGGGTCAGGTAAATGGGAACTATACAGAATTTTCCTTTTTTGTTGTTGTTGGGGAGGGGGGTTGAGACAGTCTCACTCTGCACCCTGCACTTTTGAGTGCTGTAGCGTCATAGCTCACAGCAACCTCAAACCCCTGGGCTTAAACGATCCTCTTGCCTCAGCCTCCTGAGTAACTGGGACTACAGGCTTCTGCCACAGTGTCTGACTGTTGTTTTAGAGATGAGGTCTCACTCTTGGTCAGGTTTGTTTCAAACTCCTGAGCTCAGGGGATCCACCTGCCTCAGCCTCCCAGAGTGCTAGGATTACAGGCCTGGGCCTACAAGATCATTCTTGTTAGAAAAGTGGGTCCCTTGGCTTGGCGCCTGTGGCTCAAACAGCTAAGGTGCCAGCCACATACACCTGAGCTGGCGGGTTCGAATCCAGCCCGGGGCCCGCCAAACAACAATGACGGCTGCAACCAAAAAATAGCTGGGCATTGTGGCAGGTGCCTGTAGTCCCAGTACTTGGGAGGCAGAGGCAGGAGAATCCCTTGAGCCCAGGAGTTGGAGGTTGCTGTGAGCTGTGATGCTACAGCACTCTACCCAGGGTGACAGCTTGAGGCTCTGTCTCAAAAAAAAAAAAAAAAAGAAAAGAAAAGTGAGTCCCAGGTAATGGCATCATGGATTAAGAAAGAATTTCTGAAGTCAAATCCTAGTCTGTAATGGAAGAGAATAGAGGGAGACCCATTGGGCATATTGACATCTTTGGAAATGAGAGTTGAGCCATTCAGGCTTCAGCTGGCATTTGTCTCTGGATCCAACTAAAAACCATATTCTCCTTGGTCCTTTTTTTTTCTTTCTTACAGTTGGTTCAGGCCTTTACCCATGCTCCTGCAATGATAGAAGCAGACAAAGGTGGGAAGTTTCAGATGGTAGATGGCAATGTCTCTGGAGAATTTACTGATTTGGTGAGTATCTGCTGGCCCAGACCCAGGTTATAGCCTCTGGTCAGATGAGTAAGGTGTTACCTTTTCTAAGCTCTAGGTAAAATTTAAGTTTAACCTCTTTGGCTAATAAAACTGTTTTGTTTGTCCAAAGAATGTGGCTATTTGAATTTTCTTGCAAATAATATGACTGCATAGATGACAGTTTCTGTAGGAAGGGCAGATGGCTAATCCTAGCTGTGATTGGGTACATTATAAGTCTACAGTATGAACTGAACTCTTCGATTATTTTAGGTTCCTGAGAAACATATTATAATGAAGTGGAGGTTTAAAACTTGGCCAGAGGGTAAGTAATGCCATTACCCTCAGAAGTTTTTGTTTTCACCCTAGTTTTAAACCCAGATGGAATCTCTGGATCTGAAACTCTCCCCTCTGCTTTTCCCCCAGGGCATTTTGCCACCATCACCTTGACCTTCACTGATAAGAATGGAGAGACTGAGGTGTGCATGGAAGGCCGAGGCATTCCTTCTCCTGAGGAAGAGCGGACACGGCAGGGCTGGCAGCGGTACTATTTTGAGGGCATCAAACAGACCTTTGGCTATGGTGCACGCTTATTTTAGGGCCAGCAGCAGGGGGCTCCAGCCAGCCCATAACTTCAATCCAGTCTTCGCCTGACTGGTGCTTGTGACTCACAGGATTGTACCATCCCAGCCGCTAACTTGGGGCCAGGGCCCCTCCCCTCCACAAATACCTTGGGTTTGTGCATGTTTTCTGCTGGGTGGGATCAGAGGGCAATTTCT